>CADCXT010005565.1:487500-636717 GCA_902806775.1 Microtus agrestis
GATAATTATGTTGAAAACTATGGTAATTAGTCCCATGTACTTTTGTTAGAGATATACAATGAAGTCATGAATCTATAATAAAAACTCTACAATCAGATTTTCTCTTTATTAAGTATTTATGACATGTTATATTATACATATGTTATATTTACATCTCACTATGTTAGTAAGATGTAAACTACTTTGTATCTAATCTAATTTTCCCTGAGACCAATGAGATAAATGTAAATATGGCATTGATATCGTAGACGTGATTCAGAAAGGTCAGATTACTTGCACAAGCTCCCACAGCCTGTGAATGGCAGAGCTGGGATTCAGATTCACATCCTCTGGTTCCAAAGTCAGCTCTGAAACACACTGGTGTACTACATCCATGGCAGAGAAAACCATCCCCAGCACTGAGAGGGCAGGACCTGCTGCTGTACTACATCCATGGCAGAGAAAACCATCCCCTGCATCTGAGAGGGCAGGACCTGCTGCTGTACTGCATCCATGGCAGAGTAAATCATCCCCCACATCTGAGAGGGCAGGACCCACAGAGTTTGTATCTATGCTCTGCAGCAGGTGCTCTCCATGAAGTATTCCAGGGGAAACCTCCTCTGGCCTTGCAGGTGCTGGGTGAAGAGAGTTGAGGTTCAAGGCAAAACAAAAGAGGCAGGTAGATGACTCAGCAGGTGAAGGCAACTCACGCCAAGCCCAAATAACCAAGTCTGGCTTCCCAGATCCCTATGGAGAACCAACTCCAGCAAGTTGTCCTCTGACCCCTATAAGTGGTCCACGACTTGTGTGTCCCCTGTCTCCCAACACACGTGCGTGCGCACACACACACCCACAAAGCAAAGTTTGAAAAAAATAAAAGACCAGCAGAAGGTAATGTCCGCTGCAGAAATGATTTGCCAGCAAACTCATCAGGCAGATCCTGATCTCATTGAGATATGAGACTGTGAAACAGAAATCCAGATGCTGTTTGCTCATGTGGGAATGAGGAGACTCTGGCTGAGAGACTCCACATCTGTTCGTCATACATCAATGGACGAGTGGAACTTTCCAGTGATGTGCGTGCTGAAAAACAAGTGTAAATCACAAATAACTTTAAAAATGTGCACTTAGTCTGGCAGTGGTGGCATACACCTCTAATCTGGGAGGCAGAGACAGGCGGATCTCTGTGAGTGCAAAGCCAGCTTGGTCTACAGAGTGAGTTCTAGGACAGTTAGGGCAACACAGAGAAACTCTGTCTTGGGAAAGAAAACAAAAACATGTGTATTAGTTCTTTCTGAAGAACCTATGGATGATGACTCTAGGCAATTTTGAATTGACCTCAGTCTGTTTTCTATACACAAAGTGCATCCTACACATAAAGATGCTAGAGATTCAGTTCAGCACAGTTCTCTGCATTTTACTTTTCAAATTAAACCAAAGTAGAAAATCTTAACATTCCTTTGATTTTGAAGAAATTCTCTCTCTCTCTCTCTCTCTCTCTCTCTCTCTCTCTCTCTCTCTCTCTGTGTGTGAGATGCTGTTTGTTTGTTTGAGACAGGGGTTCTCTGTGCATCCTTGGCTGTCCTGAAACTCGCTCTGTAGACCAATCTGGACTCGACCACATAGATATCCTCTTGCTTTTGCCTATTTATTCTTTCTTTAACTTTGAGTAAATTTTGTTTTAAAATTGCCTTGAGACTCCATCTCATTCAGTCAGAATTGTCATCAAGAAGACAAATGACTGCTCCAGCTGGTCGTCGATGGGGTAGATGCTGGGGGAGCCAGCCCGATGGTGTGAGGGGACTGGTCCTGTGGAACTGTAATATAGGATCTCCATGACTCAGGGCATCAGCAGGATATCCAAGAGGAGTTTGGTAAGGGTCCAGGACTGATGGTGTACCAGAAGCCAGAGGCCTTGAACCAGACCTTGAACCTTTAGCAGGGCAATGAACATTTGCAGGTAACATACTGCATGTGTACTGAAGCTCCCAATACCAGCAAGACAAATGAAGAGGGGATTAAGAGGCAGGAAAGACAGATAATCAAAGTGTTTTTTAATTAACATTTTCATTTTCTTGGGGGGAAGCACTGCAAGGATGAAGGGCAGATATGGAGGGTTTTAATACAGTGAAAGAAACAAAGCCTGGCTATTAGGCTAAAAGATCTAATACAGAGAGAATAGAATTTGTTGAGCATCTGAGTATGGCAATTAGAATGTGGGCTGTAAAGTGAGAATGTCCTGTGTTGTGTGAGAGGGACCCAGGCTTCTGAAAGCCTCATCAGCTCAGCTTTTTCCCTTGGAAATATTGGAATTGTTCGTTTGGTGCTATCGGCAGTGGACAATTCCCAAGGCTGTGAGAACACGAGAGGCCTCTAGCAGGGCAATAATATGGTCTGAGTTGGTTATGGATCCTCCTTTTGTTGTTACTAGCCCGTACTTCTTCCACATAGCCACATGTAACTGGAGAATGTGAAAGCATGCTTGGATTCTATATAAAGGTTTAGGGGCTATCCCTCTGCTAGTTGAAAGGTGTGAGTAAGAACTATTATTTCGGTCTGTTGGTTTGTGGTTTGGGCTAGAAGGGCCTGTGCCTCAACCACTAGAGTGTCTGAAATGACAGCTTATCCTGCTTTGCATGTGACTTCATATAGGAAGAAGCTGTCATCTCTGTACCACGTATAGGTGTGCTGAGGTAGCCCTCATGCATATGTCTAGGATATGGTAATACCTCCTTTAGGGTCTCAATCAAGAGCAAGAAGGGAACTATTCCAGGATTGGTCAGGGGTGAAGACTTGAAATGTTAAGAGGTGGACATGGCCGAAAGGTAAGTGTTGTGTCCTCTACCAATGCTATCTGAAGTGAGAAAACTCTGGAGGGAGGTAATGTTTGGAGATCCTTGTATATTAGAAGGTGGAACAGGTGGTGAGAAGAGAGAATAATAATAGGTGACCCAAAGGTTAAGTTCTTTGATACACATATGAGAAGTTCAGCTTGAGCAAGAGCTCATAGACAAGGTTTAAATTATGTTAAAAAGAAAAGAAAACAGATGGCAATAAATGTTGAGAAAAAAAACCACTTCTTCACTGCTGCTGGAAGTGTGAACTCGAGCAGACACTATGGAAACCAGTATGAACATTTCTCAAGACGCTAAAAATGGGACTGCCATACACTAGTCAGGAAATTGAAACACTCCAGCTTAACACTGGTGTTGGGAACACAAAGGTCCTTGCCCCCTTAGAGCAATAAACATATAGAGGTCTCTTCTCAAATGAGGAACACCCATTTTCCACCTAAAAGGCTGGGAGTGGATATTGTTAGTGACCTGTTGACCTCTTTTGCTCTCTGTGGCAGCAGACCCTACCCACCTTTTGCTGTAGAGACAGACTACACCCAAATTCCCCAGAATGTTTATTTCAGACTCCTCCTTCCTAGACCTTTATCATTAGCTCTCAGTTAATAGCATCCATCCTTTGGGGAGATGTCACATTTACTTTATAGCTGGGTGACCTCTATGCTATCATGGTCAGAGACCACACCAGATTTTAGGCCTTTTAGGTACAGAATCCACCCTCATGGTCACATGTTCTTTGCAAAGGAGTTTCTATGTGGTCACCCCTAAGCTTTATTGTGCACCTGGAGCTGGGATGATTGTTGCCTGGAAATGTTCCCCAAAATTGTACTATTTTACACATGCTGGCAATGAACCTCCTGACACCAGTCTTCCAAGTCTGATCCAGGTTGATGAAGTCAACCTGAACTCTGATTTTATTCTCAAGTCTTTGTGGTTTGCTCCCATGTCCTGAAAATCTGCAAAGTCCCTATAACATAACATAACATAATAAATAAAATATGGGATTTTATTCAACCATAAAGAAAAATGAAATCATGACAAAGAATAGGCTAGAAATCATTATGTAGGATGAAATAAGATAGAGAATCACGTGTTCCCACTCACATGCAGAATTTAGATTTAAAATTCTCTCTCTCTCTCTCTCTCTGTGTTATGAAGGTAGAAAGGAGGTTATAATAGGGGTTGGGGAGAAGAAAGAGCAATAGAATAAAAGTTACACAAAAGCAGAGTGGGGAGCAATCTATGGGAAGAAGGGAACCAACTGGGGCTTGAGAGGAGGAAGAATTAGAATGAAGTATAAAGAAATAGACATTAGAATTGATCATGAGGAGAACAAGCTGCCAAATCTTGATGATAAGGAACAGAGATTGATACATTTGATGAAAAACAATAATAAAAATTTAAAAATGAGCAAAGGCAGCCGGTGACTCAGCACTCACAGGGGCTGCTGGGCAAGCTTGGTGACCTGAGTTAGAGCTCCAGGTCCCACATATGTAGCTCACATCTGTAATCCCAGAATTCCTGCCAAGAGAGGCAGAGACAGGAGAATTTCCCAGAAGCTCATGGACCAGATGGTCTGGAGCACACAGAGAAGCAAAACCAGAAGGGACATTGTTTCAAGGATGGAAGCAGAAAACTGGGTTCTCAGATTGTGCACTGAACTCCACACATGAGCTGTGGTACATGCCTGCTCCATACACATACAGTAATAATATAGTAAACAACAAACAAAACCCCCAAATGAATGGAACATGAAAAAATTTGAGGATGCCACCAAAGACCAAACTGATGAATTATGGTCATAAAAGAAAGAAAAGAACTTCAAGCTAAAGGCATAGAAAATATTTTCAATATTAGCAAAAATTCTCAAAATTGAGGTCCATCCAAGAACAGGAGTCACTCAAAGCACCAAACAGACAGGACTAGAAAGAAACTTCTGTCTTAGTTACTCTTCTGGTGCTGTGCAGAGACACCATGAATAAGGCAGCTCTTAGAGAGTATTTAGTAGGGGGCTTGCTTACGGTTTCAGAGGGCTAATTCATGGCTGTCTTGGGAAGGAATGTGGCTGCAAGCAGGCAGGTATGATGCTGGACAGTAGTTAAGAACTTATATCCTGATGAGAAAGTTGCAGGCAGAGAGAAAGACAGGCACACACACACACAGAGAAAAACAGAGACAAAGGCAGAGAGACAGAGAGAGAGATAGAAAGATAGAGAGACAGTGCCTGCCATGGACTTTTGAAACCTCAAAGCCCAGCTCACTGGCTCACCTCCTTCAACAAGGCCTTATCTCCTAATCCTTCTCAGTTTTGCTAACTGGGGACCAAGTGTTCAAATCTATGAGCCTGCGGGGCCAACTAAAGTAAATGTTACTTTAGTTGGGCTTCAGGTCTGACTGTCCCACAGAAAAGATTCCCTGGCCTCTGACTCCTGCCTGTGTCTTTCCTAGGAGCCTCTGAGAGAAGTCAACAGAGAGGAACCTTCAGCTGAGCACACCCCCAACCTCTTCCATCTGGGGACTCTACTCATTTCAAACTGACACCACCTGACACGGGCTTTTTTGTTGAGCCAGAACAGTGCCTCTTGCCTTTAATCCTAGCATTTAGGAGGCTGAGGCAGGAGGGTTGCCATTATTCTCAGGTTTAGTGAGTTTTAGGGCAGCCTGGACTAGCGATTCTCTGTCTTGAAATATATAAGCAAGCAGAAAAACAACAACAACAGCAACAAAAAACAAAAACCCAACCCAGTAAATTTTAAATCATTCTCCCTTGCATTCTGTACACACAAAAGATAAAATGATATTCGAGTCCCCTCTCTTAGGCATACCAGCCTTTGGAGCTCAGGGTACTTGGTTGCCTTGTGACTTCAGTGGTTTGGTGAGTTCTGAGAAGAGTCATGATTGTGCAGACGCCCCGCTTTTGTTTTCTTCTTCCACTGTGTGGATCTGTGTTCTCTGACGGCATCCAACAACCTAACTGGAAACAGAACCTGCTGGAAGACTTCAAACCACAAAAGGACATTATCTGATTCACATTTTCAACAGCCTCTGGCTGTTTCATGGAAAATGCATTCTAGGGAGGCCCGAGTGGAAGGAGGGGTTAGCAAGGAAGGAGTTTGGTCACGACAAGATGGCAGTCTGGACTAGATGGTACAAGTAAGAGGAGAAGGGAAAATTTGGGACATGTTTGATTTTATTTATTGAGACAGGGTCTCATGTATCCTAGGCTAGCCTTGAACTTGCTAGGTAGTCATGAGTGGCCTTGAATTCCTGACATTAGGGTGACACACGGACATTACCCCTCCCGGTTTGTGAGGTACCGGGGACCAATCTAGTGCTTTGCACATGGCAGACGAGCATTCTACAACCAAGTTGCTTCCCCCGGTGCTTAGAAGCAAACTAAGAGACTTAATGAGGAACTAATGAAAGGAATGAGCGGCAGGAAAAGCTAATGACTCTTGGGAGAGGGGCTGAATCTTATCATTTTCCGATAGGAGAACAGACCCGGAGAGGATGTGGAGCTGAGGTTCTAGGCTGGATGCGCGGGATGGCTAGTTGTAACTCTTAGTTTTGACATGACCCAGAATCACCACAAAAGAGAACCTTAGTGAGGAACCATCTAGATCAGTGATCTGGTTAGTTTTGTCAACATGATCACAAGTTAGATGGGATGAGGAACCTTAGCTGAGAAAACACCAGCAGGTTTCCTGTAGACAAGTCTGTGGGCATTTTCTTGTTTCCTGATTGGTGTGAGTGGTAGTGCTACCCACGGGAAGGTGGTCCTGTATTGTATGAAAAAAAGATGGCTGAAAAAAATCAAAGCAACTTTGAGATTTCATCTTATTCTAGTCAGAATGGTAGAGCTAACAAAACAACGGGCAGCAAACTCTGGAGGAAAGGGAACCCCATTCACATTGGTGGGAAAAAATTACGTAGTTATATTTTAATTTCAGAAAATAAAAAAATATTAATTAAAAGTACAGGAAGCAGGCTGAGCAAGCTAGTAAGAAGTGTTCCTGCTCACCCTGCCTGAGTTCCTGCCTTGAGTTCTTGTGCTGATTTTCCTTCATGAGGTGACTTTGAGATAGAAGGGGAAATACGTCTTTCCCTCCAAGTTGCTTTTGGTCATGGAGTTTATCACTGCGATAGAAAGCAAACAAAGACCATGGGGCTGGCTTGTGAGGAACTGTCTTGATTGTTTTAGCTGAGATGGGAAGACCACCCCTCGGGTTGGATCCTGGACTATATTGAGAGGTGGGTCTAGCACAAGTGAGCACACAAGAGTTTATTTCCTTCTGCTGCTGACTGAGGATGGAACATGATTGGATGCTTCAGGTTTCTGCCCTAACTTTCCCACCACGATGGATTGTGAACTGTGAACTAAAACAAAGCCTTTCTTCCCTAAGGGTCGGGAGCTATTGCAGCAGCGGAAATGACTACAAAATGAGAAGTTCTAGATCAAGGCCCAGGGCACAGGGAAATTCTGATTTGACCATTTCCCTGTGAAAGTTCAGTCTGGCAGTCTGGGGTTGGATGGGATTGCCAAGGGAAGGGATGTAAACAGAGCACTGTCCATGACTGAGTCTGGGGACAGTTACCACTGCACATAGGATGGACAAGAAATCACGAAGGAGACACAGAAACGTGGTCAAGGACAGAGAAGAAGACTCTCTTATTGGTCCCTTGAAGGTGATTTTAATCTATATTTGGTAGTTATCAGCTATTAGCCATTTGTCATGTGAAGGTGATAGACTACTTGAAAAAGAAAACTAAGGAAGGCAGGGTTGCTTTGGGCACAGTTCCAGTGGCGAAGTTCCTCAGGGTGGGGAAGGTGTGGCAGCAGGAGCGTGATGTTTCTGGTCACCTTACACCCACAGTCAGGAAGCAGAGAGTACCGAGTGCCCATGCCCAGCCTGCTTTCTCCTTTGTGTTTGGTCCGGGACCCCAATCCATACAATGGTGGCACCCACATTCAAAGTGGGTCTTCCCAACTCACTAGACAACCCCTCCCAGGCACACCTGAAGTTTCTCTCCTAGATGACTTGAGATTCTGTAAAGCTGAAAACATTAGCCACCATGGGTAACCATCCACAAGTAACGCAACACTGATTTTGTCCAAACTTTAACTTGAGATAATGAAACTCTACTTTCTTTTTGACGATTAAGAGAGTAGAATTTCTAGTTGCTTCTAGAATCTGGGGCCAGGCTCTTTCTCTGATGCCAAGTAGAAGCCTGCTACTGCTAGACAGGGGCAAAAAGATCTCGTTTTCATAAGAGTTAAATTTCTGAAAGGAAGTTCTGATGTTCCTATTCCACAAGATGAGAATGAGTCCTCCTGAGAAGGTGACATGGTGTCTTGCTGCTGTGTTGTGTGCAGGGACATCTCACTGAAATCTTATGAAGCTTTTCAGTGTGTGTGTGTGTGTGTGAGAGAGAGAGAGAGAGAGAGAGAGAGAGAGAGAGAGAGAGAGAGAGAGACAGAGAGAGAGAGACAGAGACAGAGAGAGAGAGAGAGAGGGAGAGAGAGAGAGAGAGAGAGAGAGAGAGAGAGAGAGAGAGAGAGAGAGAGAGAGAAATAGAGACAGAGACATAGAGAGGACCTGCTGTTTCTCTCAAAGTCATTTCACGTCTCCTCTGAGGCATTCAGTCCTGGCCTGATGGGTACCGGCTGCCATGGACAGTTCTGCTTTGGTTTCTGCATGTGTTATTGTGAAAGAGGAGATTCGCTCTGTTGAGTAAGAGAAATGCGGCTAAAGAAGCATGGTAGCAAGGCTCATCAGCCTCCTCTGTGGGTAGTGACCTTCTTCCTTAACCCCGGTAATGTGTTGTTTTAGATTTTAAAAACAAACCACAAATCTCATAGTTCTTTCATTTGGCTTTTGAATTGTACTTAGACTTAAACGCACTAAGAGACTTTAGAAGTTAAAAAAATACTGTCGTGTTTGGTCTTTTGAAAAAAAATTCAGGAAATCAAGAATGCTATTGTAAGGGCTGGGGATACAGTTCAGGTGATAGAGTCTTGCATGTAGCCTGGATTTCGTCTCCAGTCCCTGACAAGCTGAAAGTTGTGGTGCTGGTCAATAAACTCATCCCTCGGGAGGTGGAGGAAGGATGATGGAAGCTCAGGACCATCCTGGTCTACACGACACCCTGTTTCAAAACAAAACAAAACAAAACAAAACAAAACAAAACAAAACAAAACAAAACAGCGTTTTATTGGAAATGAGAGAATGGACATGGAGGAGGGGGTTAGTTTTACCAAAGTAGCAAACACCATCATCTACTGTGCTACTGTTTCCTAGCAACCTTAAAGGGCCATGGGCTTCAACACAACCTAAAACACAGCACTACTACCCAAAAATCTATCATGAAAACTTAAGAAATGAACTCTGCTAGGATTCAGGTCACCACTGAGTTTCCAAACTATAACTTTTCCCTCTCCTAAAACACACAAATCTGAAACACATCTTGATCATTCTCTTTGGAACCAAGAACAGCATTTAGATTAAGACAGCTACTTTTCTTAGTTCAGGCACTTCTCTCTTCTTGTGCCATCTTAAGGATCTTGATTCTCTGTCATACCCCAGACAGTGGGCTACTAGGACAGCCCATGGTAGGTGGTCCCATGCAGTTGTCAACAACCACAGAATCTTTTCCTTGTTCTGTCCTTCCACCCCCATCCAGAGAGGGGAGATACTGGTAGGAACAGAATATTGGCCCCAAACTGAGAAGTATTTTCCCTTTTGTGGAGTGGAACTCCAGCTGTTTGCTGGTATACACCTATAATCTCAGCCCTTCAGAGGCTGAGGTGGGAGGATTGTGTGTTCTAAGCCAGTGTGGGTTATATAGCAAGACTATGTCTCAAAAACTAGAGCAACAAAAGTATCCATGGCTCCTTCTCCTTACACCTTGCCTCTCTTTAAGTTACATTGTTTTTGTCCATTCATGCACTTGCTTCATTTGAGAGAGTAGAAATAATTAAAATCACCATGGGATCCCCAGCAAACTTGTGTCCTGTGGCTCTACTTCAAAGTATGTTTGCTCAGATCACTTCATAGGATGTGGTCTGTGAATTTATAAGAAAAATAATGGTTTGGATTTTAGAGACTTCATATTTCCAAGTTGGCGAGAAGTGCCACTCTCCCTCTCCTTTTCTGAAGACCTCTTTGACTATGACCTGATTATTGCAGAGAACTAGTTCCTGCCTCCCAGCCGGGCAAATTCCTTGGGCAACCATGGAATTGCTTGCTTTTGCGTGGCACCTAGCTCCACTCCTCACAGCTGTGCAGATTCCCTGGGGAGCCACAGAATGGCTTGCTTTTGCGTGGCACTCCTTGATGACTGGTCCAGTCTGTGAACTGTCTTGCCATCTATTCCTGTTAGTTAGTTAGTGTTTGTTTTTTAGTCAGAGTCTCTCTGTGGTGTTCTTGGCTGTCCTGGAACTTGCTGTGTAGACAAGACTAGCCTCAGGTTCACAGGCTTCTGCCTGCCTCAACCTCTCAACTGCTGGGTTTAAAGGTGTGCGTTACCATACCCCACTTGGAAATTATTATCTCTATTCTAAGTTATGTCAACCCTCACATGGAACTTAGCCCTGTTCTTTAGTGAAGGTATGTTCATACATGTGTTCACACATACATGCACAAGTGCACAACCACTTGGATGAATTGTGAGTGTTACAGACTGAGTGTTCTTGAGAAAGTAAAGTGGAAACACCTGTTTTACAGGTCAGAGCTCCCAGAGGAGCAGAGAGCTAAGGGTGTGCTTGTATCTTTGACATTCTTTTTTAGGTGTGTGTGTGTGTGGGGGGAGTGCAATGTCTTACCTGTCTCAGGCTGGCTTTAAACTTGCTACATTGGTGAGAATGGCCTTGAATTTCTGATCCTCTTGCCCCCACCTCCCAAGGGCTGGCATTACAGAAGTGGGCCATGGTGCCCAATTCGGTTTGTTTGTATAATCAGAAGCACGTGGGGATGGGGGGAGGTGAAGGAGACAGAGGAAAAAGGAGAGGGAGAGAGGGAAAGGGCAGTGAAGATTGAAAATAGAAATTTTAAAAGAATCTGTTTGGGGGGAGATGCCTCTACTTCAGCCAGCCGCTGGCAAGTCCCTGTCGCTAGTGGTGCTAGGCCTGCAGATGTGTAAGCCTTGGGCTTGAAGCAGGACAGCCCAGAGGCGGAGACCGCCAGCCCCTTCCCACCCTGCTCATAGGGACTCCAGGTTGACCACGCGCAATCGCACCACGCCTGCCTTTTCCTTCCCCACGTGCTCCTGAGAAGGTGCAAAGCTGTCAAATTTCATGCATTATCTTAAGTTAAATGTGCAAGGAAATTTTCCTCTTGTAAGGCCCTTTACAACTATCCATAATAAATTGTAAATAAAATGTAAACTCTTGTAATTCTGTCCAATATTGCTGATTATTTACCCAGTTTCTTAAAACATGGCACCTGTCTTAGTTGGTGTTCTAGTGCTGTGAAGAGACATCATGACCAAGGCAACTCTTTAAAGAAAATGTTTAGTTGGGAGCTTACTTACAGTTTCATAGGCTTAGTCCACGATCATCACGTCAGGAAGTGGACAGGCACGACCCTGGAGCAGTAGCTGAGAGCTTTACTTCCTGACCCAAAGACAGGCAGACACTGGGCCTGATGTGGACTTTTTAAACCTTGAGGCTCCCCTCCGTAGTGAGACACCTCCTTCAGCAAGGTCATTCTAATCTTTCCAAAGCAATTCTACTGAGGACCAAGCATTCAAACATTCAAGGCATTGTGCTAAGCGAAATAAGGTAGGCTGACTCAGAAAGTGATGTGGTAGTGATTTCTTATCAATAAAGAAACTGCCTGGCCCATTCGATAGGTCCACCCTTAGGTGGGTGGAGAAAACAGAATAGGATTCTGGGAGAGAGAGGCTGAGAGAAGTCGCCATGATGTTCCCATGCCAGGCAGACGCAGGTTAAGATCTTCCCTGGTAAGCCAGCTCGTGGGCCACACAGAATAATAGAAATGGGTTAGATTAATATGTAAGAGCTAGCCCATAAGAGGCTACAGATAACGGGTCAGGCAGTGTTTAAAAGAATACAGTTTCCGTGTAATTATTTCGGGACATAAGTAAGCTAGCTGGCGGCCGCCAGCTGGGGCGGCAGGGAAGCGGCCCACCACTCCTACAACAGAATGGCGCCCGACGTGATGGGCTAAATCCACTTAAAAACCTGAGAGAGCTTAATTTTAAACAGAGAAAAAACAGAGTTTAACACAGATTTTTGTTGTTTGGTGGTGGCGTGCTGTAGAGAGACTTAAACGCTGCGTCCTTTTAAAGCGCGCTCCCTGCCTGCACCTGGGCAGATGGCGGAATCTGGCTTGGGCAGGCGAAAGAGTATGGCGGATTCCTGCCGCGATATAGAGACTGCGCAGTGCTCTGCGTATCAGATTTGGTTGTAACTTGGATGAAAAGAGTTTCTGTGCTGCACACTCAATCTCAGAATTAAACTGCTGAGTGCAACTCCAATGTGGACTTGCTGTGTGCCTGGAACTGTGCGCAGCTCAGACAGGAAGTACCGTAATTACTGTGATAACAGCGCACTAGGTTTAGGCTGAGCAGGACTCAGGCGGTACCGTATTACCCCTACATGATGCAACTTAAGTTTTTAAGAACTGCTCCTGGACATTAAAAAATTACAGATTCACAATAAAACAGATTCAGACAGACCACTAAATGGATCACAGTGTTGGATGAATGTACATAGGCTTGAGAGAAAAAAAAATAGAGAAAGAATAAAGTTAATGCCCTTAAAAAAGGGGGTAAACTCTTTAAAGAAACAGAGTACAGATAGTTATAGATTAAGAGAAATAAAGAAAAATAAGCCACGTAAAAATGGAAAATTCACAGAGAGTCTGGATTATGTACATTGTGTTTTCTTTAAAATTTTTGACTGTAAAGGAGCTAAGTACAGAGAGTCATTTCATTATATGGGCTGCCAAATGGAACCAAAATGAATATCATGAGGGTATGACTTCACAATTTGGGTCTAAGGATATAATGCTTCGGAAAGGGTCTTCTTTTGTTTTCACAGAGGATGAGACCCTGTGGATTTCTTCTATTCCGATTTGGTATGATAGACCACGCCCTCCTGAAAGGTTGCTATGAACAACCTCAAAAAATTACTTCACTCAACTGCCAACTGAGATGACCCTGGCACACAGGTTACACCACGAAAGATCTAATTAACGACGCCCCCATTCAGCAGGAAGCAGTTTGGAGAGAAAAACTGCGCCCATGTTCCCAAAATATTGTTTATAAATGTTCTTTTACATTTAAAGGGGGATATGATATAGATATAAATAATTTGCATTGGTATGGATTTTAAGGTCAATTTTGTTACATGTATATGTATTTCTGATCTTGATTAAAGTATTGTGATTGTGCAGTTCATTTAAAAATGTAACATATATAGGTTGTTAATGGATAATCATCAATAATGGTCAAGCTTGTAGTCATGTTAGTTAGATTTTTTAGATGTACATAGATATATTTCAGATAGGCATTCTTCATATCTCTCAAAGACTGCAGAATATGGCATTTAATGTTTTAATAACTTAGGGTTTTTCATGACAATGAGACACGTCTGCTCCTGGCAGCACCAATCTACTTCAAGAGGAGGATGGGCATCGAAGAGGATCGTTATGGAGTTTGATAGCCATTTGGGCAAGAAACTGCTCTTACCTGGACTGATGCACAAACTGGACACAAAGAACCCGCAGAGAGAGGACTGCTGAACTTGCTTAAAGGTGAGACGGTCTTTCGGGGTTCCTGACCTATGAGAGAATCTACGAGACATTCTGCAGGACAGCAAAAAGTGACTGAACTGTCTTTGAAATTTCCTGCTTCATGGAAATGTCTGCTGGATACTGTGGGCCTGAAGGCCGAAGATAGATGCCCCAACGGTACAAAAAAACTTTGGGTGACTGTCCAGGCAGCGAGATGTCTCTGTCATTTCTAGAGCATTTGATCTCCTGTTTACTTAGGTAGTTTTATATCCTTCTGGAGTCTTTGATGGAGTTGAAGAATGGATAGTTATAGTTTTCCTTAGTTATGATAAAAGATAAAATAGATATTGTAACTGTAATTCTTACTTGATAACTGTTTTGTTATATGTAATTTTACTATGTTAAAGTTAAAGCCTTTCTTTTTTGTTTAAACAGAAAAAGGGGAAATGATGTGGTAGTGATTTCTTATCAATAAAGAAACTGCCTGGCCCATTCGATAGGTCCACCCTTAGGTGGGTGGAGAAAACAGAATAGGATTCTGGGAGAGAGAGGCTGAGAGAAGTTGCCATGATGTTCCCATGCCAGGCAGACGCAGGTTAAGATCTTCCCTGGTAAGCCAGCTCGTGGGCCACACAGAATAATAGAAATGGGTTAGATTAATATGTAAGAGCTAGCCCATAAGAGGCTACAGATAACGGGTCAGGCAGTGTTTAAAAGAATACAGTTTCCGTGTAATTATTTCGGGACATAAGTAAGCTAGCTGGCGGCCGCCAGCTGGGGCGGCAGGGAAGCGGCCCACCGCTCTTACAACAAGAAAGACAAATATCTGGGTTTATTTTTTATGTTCAGAATCTGGATTCTGAAATAAAGACATGAACTGAGCATGGTGACACAGGCCTGTAGTCCAGTACTCAATAGGCTGAGACAGAAAGAAGCCAGGCTTGACGATGCAGGGAGAACCTGTCTCAAACAAACAAAAACATGACCTGACTGGGAAGCTGAAAAATAATAAAACAGAAGCAGGACTATTAGGGAAGACAAAACAGAGCAGTGGGAGGGGTAAGGAGAAGTGATGGAGGCCAGCCTGAGCTCTAGAGTAGCACACACACACACACACACACACACACACACACACACACACACACACCAGGGACTGGAGAAATGCCTTATCAGTTAAGAGCACTTGCTGCTCTTTCAGAAGACCTGAGTTGGTTTTGTCCCATATGGACAGCCCACAACCACCTGCAACTCTAGTTCTAGGGCCTCTAACATTGTCTTCTGGCCTCCTCAGGAGCCTGCACACATGTGTACATATACATACACTCAGATCCACATATATACATACACAAATTTTTTAAAAATTTTATTTATATTTTATGTTTGAGTATCGATATGTATACCTGCATGCCAGATGAGGGCATCCAATCCTATTATAGATGGTTGTGAGTCACCATGTGGCTGCTGGGAATTGAACTCAGGACCTCTGGAAGAGCAGCTAAGGCCCTTAACCCCTGAGCCATCTCTCTAGCACCTAGGTCAGGTTGTTCACAGCTTCCTTTAACTCCAGTTCAAGGAGACCTGAGGACTTGAGGGCACCTGCACACATGTCCACAAACACACATATACACACTTGCTTACAACACAATAAAATATTAAAGCTAAAGACATCCTGAGTTTCATACTGGAAAACCTTCATAATGTCTGCAGAGAGGAGGAAGAGTCATGACTTGATGTTGCTTGTATCTACCACTGAGGTTCACTATCAAGGGGCTCAGTGTGGCCTGTGTGGAGCCCCGACACCTTCTGGACCTTGCTGAGGTCAGCTGCTAAGGCATCTGTTGAACGTGTTTCACAGACAACATTTGGGAAGCATCTAATCTGGAAGGAATCCCATTTGGGGCTTGAGAGCCACATCTCTTTGTCCTGGTGATAAACACTGGCTGTCACAGGGGCAGGATCTTGGCATTGAGGACTGCAGGGTACAGTGGCAGTGGTGGCATGCCATTGCCAAGAGGTGCTGGCAGCCAAGTGTAAATAAAGATGGAAACCGCTGCTCTGACATGGTCGCGGGCACCACAGGGCAGATGGTGGAGCAAGGCCACCAGGGCCTTGGAAGTGTCAGTGAGGGAGGTACCTTACCTCATAAGCCTGTTTGCTTGTTATTCAGGTCATATACATGATGGCAGAGATGTAGGGAGGGGGGAACGGGCTAAAGGGAAGGGATGGGAGAAGGGATGAAGGGAAGAAAGAAGTGGTAAGATTTCTGTAGAAGGTTTATTACTGAGAGAAAGTGGGTGTGGGGCTCTAAATGATTTATGCAACTTCTTGACTCTGCAATCATATAATAAAGAAATGACAAACGAACGGGTAATCTCACGATCACTGCCACTGGTTGCGATATGCGTCTTTGGTTACTGTTGGAGACTCGCCACTCCAGATGGAAACCGAGTCACTTGTGGGCTACCACAGGTTATCAACATGCATGTACCTGTGTGTTCATGTGTGTGTGTATAATCTGCTGTAATCGACAAGGTACAGTAATTGAGAGAGAGAGAGAGAGAGAGAGAGAGAGAGAGAGAGAGAGAGAGAGAGAGAGAGAGAGAGAGAGAGATACTACAGAGTGGGAGCCTGTCATTCTTTCCGGATGTTTTTCATCGGTGTGAACTCTCCAACTGCTCATAAGTAAAGCTGTAAATGGCCCTGAACTACGGCACACAGGTACTGTTACTCCAGACAGACGCCCTGAAAGCAGCCTAGACGATACTTCTGCTTTAAGGATATTACTGGTGTCCCCTAGAATAAAAACCTCCACATTGGCTTTAGATACTTGCCCTGAATCAACAGTCCATCCTATACAGAAGTAACTAGAAGGGCCAGAGAACAATGATCCGGTTCAAAGACTGGACTGGAGGTTAGGGAGCTGGTACAGTTGGTGCAGGGCCTGGTCTTGAGTCCTCAGCACCCATGTAAAACGCCCAACATGGCAGCAGGCTGAGGAAGCAGTGATAGGAAGGTCCTGAGGGTCGCTCACCAGTCAGGCTAGCCAACTGGAAAGCTCCAGATTGGGTCAGGGACGATCAGAAGTCAGGTGGAGAGTGTTGTTGGAACATTCCCAGTGTCCACCTCAGATCTCTGTTTGTGCACTGGCCAGTGCAACCTCATATATACAGACATGTACAGACACACACATACACGAGAGAGAGAGAGAGAGAGAGAGAGAGAGAGAGAGAGAGAGAGAGAGAGAGAGAGAGAGAGAGAGAGAGAGAGAGAAGCTGGAGAAAAGGTGGATGAGAAACCCAGATTCCCACAGAGCAGAAAAAGGAGCACAGTGAGGTAAGTGGCATCAAGGACCTAACATTTAAATCAATATTAACTTGGTGCTGACCTGGAAGTCAGAAGCCTCCACCAATAGCCTGGCTGCATGGCGTCCTTTCCATCTATCCGGATGGAGAGGCGTGTGAGACCAGTCAGAAGACCACAGTTCCTGCTTCTCCCCAAGGATCAGGCTTCAAGTCCCACCATCCCACGCAATTACACAAACATGGCTATCCCATCCTCCCCTGAGAACCGGGGCACCCCCACCCTCTTGCTACTTCAACGCCTGCCTCCCGCAGTGAATACCAGATGGCTCTGTTCCCAAGCGCAGCCTTCTTTCCCGGGCTGCGAGACGGCGTTATTAATAAACTGCAGTTGATCTCACCTGCCCACTGATGGGTGGGACTGCCTTCATCATCACCACGTGAAGAGGAGGCGATCAAACCGTGTGGGTGCGGCATCAGCTGCTGGAGATGCCCCCGAGGAGCTGCGCGCCCTGGGCGATGGCTTGTCTTCGTGTGTGCAGTCCAAGCCTCAACGCAGAAGCTGTTGGGGTGGTTGGGGTACTTGTTTGCCTTGATTTACTTACATTTCCTCTTTTTGGAAGAATTCTTGTCAACAGCCTGAATTTTGCCTTTCAGGGCCAGCTCTGTTAGCGGGGAAACAACTGATTACCAGCACAGCTGTGGGCTCCTGGCTGAACAGGAAGAGCGGGGCCATCATCTCCACGTGTTCCCACGTGATTCATAGTGAGTTTTCACAACATCAAACGAGGCTGGAGTGGAGGGGAGGATGTATACTCTTAGTCGTGCTGTTGAGGTCTTATTTGCATATTTGGAGAATTTGGAGCAGGCTGTGTGTATCCAATGGGAAAATAAAACAAAGGGCCGGTTAGGAACCAAGATACCTTCCCTTCAGGAAACCCGGAAGTAAATGAGTGCATTGAAGACAGCATCCTCCTGATGTGTGGGGGTCATAATTCCTATCTTTGTAAAAGGGCACATCATGACAGTCCCGTGAGCTGGGGCAGCAGTGTGACATTTACTGAATGTCATTTTCAGTTGGAGACAAGGGTATAATTAGAGGGGATTGGAACACGTGCTTTTTAACCACCTCTGTGCAAGGGTCTCACTCGGTGCAGCTTGGTGAAGACCTGAAAGAAAATACCGTGGGATTTTGGAGTGGGAACTTCTTTTTCTTCTTCACTGTTGTGCTTCGAAAAAGTTTCAAATTTACCGAAAATTTTTAATAGAAACTTACAGAACTTTTGCCTGTTGACAGTGTGTGTATGTGTGTGTGTGTGTGTGTAGGTCAGAGGTCTCCGCCAGGTCTCCTCCACATTATCCTTTTAAGACTGTCTCTCCCTGAACCTGGAGCCCACCAACTGGCCTTAGCTGGCTGGCTCCAGAGCTCTGCCTGTTTTGGCTGTCCCGATGCTGGGACTCTACACACATGTAGGAGTGAGTTTTCACATGAGTGTTGGGAATTTAAACTCTGGTCCTTACACTGCGTGGTCAACACTTGACCCCCCTCCCCATTTCTGTGTACAACATTTTAAAACAAGTTTTATGTGTTTTCCACCCACCCCATACCTTTTAAAAAGTGTATTTATTCCTATGCAATTTCATATACATATGTGTATATAATTTACATTGATCATATCATTCTTTTATCTGCTCTCACCCTTCTGAGTTCTGAAGAATCAGTTCTTTTCCTTAGAATCCCCCCCCACCTTCCTACATGTTTGTTTGTTTTCTTGTCTGCAGCCTGACTGATCTAATTGGCTTACTTTGATGAGCATGGACGGCATTAGTTACTTGGGCAGGTACAACTTACCAGTGTTTACATCTCTGAGGAATATGACTTGTCTCCACCAGCTACCATTAACAGCCTACAGCTCCTCAGGGAGCAGTGGGGATCTCAGGAGCCTCTCCCGCACTTCTGAAGGACTGTTGATAGGTTTGGGCTTGCGCAGGTAGCTACGGCTGCTGTGAATGCATGGGTCAATAACCATGCTATGTCCAGAATATAGCATTTCATGGAGCTTCCCCTCCTCCAGATCGCAGATTCTCTCTAGTCCCTCTTCCACGATGTTCCTTATTTCTCTAGTTGTTTGTGTTTCGTTGTTGTTTTGAGACAGGGACTCGCTCTGATTTGTGACTGGTCTGGAACTCATTATGTTGCCCTAGCTGTCCTGGAACTCACTCAGTAGACTAGGCTGACCTTGAAGTACAGAGAGCCATCTGCCTCTGCTTTCTGAGTGCTAGGATTAGAGTCATGGACCACTACAATTAACATCCTTTTCTGTTTAAAATGCTTTGGTTTATCCGCTTGCTTGTTGGATCACAAGAAAGTGTTGGAGACATCCACTTTTCTCGCAGACAGCCCAGCGTGAGTCTTTTAAGGACAGAGAGTTCACACAGCACGTGAGACAGCTTGATCTCTGCCACTAATTGTCTTAGTTCCTTTTTATCCCTGTGACAAAGCACCAAAGAAAGCATTTGGTTGGCTTACAGTTTTAGAGGCTTAGAGTCTGTTGTGGTAGAGCAAAGGCATGGGGACAGGACAAGCTGAGAGCTCACGTCCTGATCTGCAAGTAAGAGACAGAGGGAAGCACACTGGGAATGATGTGAGTCTTTTAAAGCTTACCTCAAGTGATACCTCTGACAAGAGCATACCTCCCAGTCCTTCATGTATATAGTTCCACTAACTGGGGATCAAGAGCTCAAACATGGGGCTGGAGAGATGGCTCAGTGGTTAAGATCACTGGCTGTTCTTCCAGAGGTCCTGAGTTCAATTTCCAGCAACCACATGGTGGCTCACAACCATCTGTAATGAGATCTGGTGCCCTCTTCTGCCCTGCAGGTATACGTGCAGACAGAACACTGTATATATAATAAATAAATCTTTAAAAAAAATAATTTAAACATATGAGCCTATGGGGACCATTCTCATTCAAACCATCACACAAATATCCGTGTTTCCTGATGGTCCTAGGTGACCCTTTTAAAGTGGTCTGGGGTTGAGAGCTGATGCTTTAGAACACCCTGTGTCTTAATGAGCTTTCCCCTAAGACCCAGGTTGCTCTTTGGTAGAAAATTGCTACACACACACACACACACACACACACACACACGAGAGAGAGAGAGAGAGAGAGAGAGAGAGAGAGAGAGAGCATTTTTTGTAGGACATCCCATCTTCACACCCAAGAACTCTGACGCTGCTTTGCTAGCATCGTCTAATATACTGTTCAACTTCAAGTTCCTATTTTTTTTTTGTAAGAAATGAGCCAGGTGGTAGCAGCACACGCCTTTAATCTCAGCACTCGGGAGGCAAAGGCAGGCGAATCTCCGAGTCTGAGGCCATCCTGGTCTACAGAGTGGAGTTTTAGGACAACCAGGACCACACAGGGAAATCCTGTCTCAGAAAAGCAAAACAAAAAAGAAAGGAAGGGGGCTGGAGAGGTGGCTCAGAGGCTAAGAGCATTGGCCCTTCCAAAGGTCCTGAGTTCAATTCCCAGCAACCACATGGTGGCTCACAACCATCTGTAATGAGACCAGGTGCCCTCTTCTGGCCTGCAGGGACATATGCAGTCAGACCACTTTATGCTTAATAAATAAATAAATCTTTAATAGGAAGGAAGGAAGAAAGAAAGAAATGCCTCATTACCAACATTGTTTTAAAACACAGACTGAGTTTTTGAGTCCAAGAGATTCACAGGAACCAGACACTGAAAATGTCATTGCCATCTCATTTCTTTTGGGAGAGACTCTAGCCAGCCCAAGTGTGGCAAACACGGCTCTGGAAGGCCTTGTAGTTCTCCTGTATTCTTTCTGCCCTGCTAAAAGCCATTAGATTGCATTCCTAAAGCTAGCCACCCACATCTATTCCCTTATTTGGCCACTTCCTCCTCCTAAGGCTGACTCTCAAGGTCCAGCTATCAATGTATTAAAATCCAGCAATTAAATGCCCCCTTTGGCTCACTTAATTAACATGCCCCATTAAAATTAAACACCTCATCTATGGGGTTTCCTCTTGTACCTTTATAAACCGCCAGTCTCCTATGTGCCATGTCTGTCTCCTTTCTATCCAGAAGCAGTCCTTTGTCCCACTCCCGGGTAAATAGCCCTCCCCACTCTCTCTCATTCCCGTCCCCTTCTCCTTTGCCCTCTATCTCCTGTCTTTGTCTCATATTTTCTGCCCGTTGTCCCTCTGGGGCAAATAAATCGCTTTGTGCTGAGAACTTGGTCTTGGGGTGTCCTGAGTTCATACGTGTTCTTTTTACTTTTCATCATTTACAAGTTTCTAAAAGAGTCTAAGTGACTAAAAATTTAAGTGATGTGACTGCCTTCTGTTATAATCCAATGGCTCTATTGCTTTTTTTCTTTGTAGTACATAAAATAACAGCACATCTTACATATGACAACATATTCTAGGCGGCTGTCGTTCCAGAGCCGAGAAGAAAATAAGCCGGTATGTGAATCTTGTTAAGAGTCCTGAAGTGTGACTGTGTGCCTGGCTTGCTTTCTCTCCTGGACTCATCTCTCTGGAGACAGCCTGACTCTCATGGTCTTTCCTGTTCAAGACTCCAGGCCAGTTGAGGCCAGGTATTGTAGAGAATGTGTCACCCTAAACAGATCACTTAACACAGGGACTTTTGTGAGCCGAAAACATTTAGTAGAAGCAGGCACAAGAATTGTTGGGAAGCTTCACCTAGCCGGCTCCTCCCATTCCACTCCCGAGAAAGCCTGCCATCTGCAGCTCCTCCTCCTGGAGGAAACTCCTCGTGTTTTCTCCTGGTGGTTTCTCTTCCTCCCTTGGAAGCACCCGGGAATGCTTTAATCAGATTAATCCTGGACTTATTAATTTGGCCTGATCTGATTTATTACATTTGTGGAGAGACTTAATACCCGAGTACAGAAATCTTTCAAGAATAACTGTCTACCTTTCTATAGTGGTTTGAATAAGAATGGCCCCTGTTGAGCCCAGGCTGGGGAGACCCCAAGAAGACCATCAGACACACACACTTACAGAAATGCCAAAGCAAGGTTTAATCATGCGGTACAAACTGCGGTAGGGACCTCGTCTCTCACACTCATGCGGGGGGGTGGGGGGGCATAGGAGGTGCCCCCACCGTTCTTAGGCAGGGTTTATAAAGGCAAAAAAACCCACAAATCTTCAGCTATGGGCATAAGGGATGCGGGTTGCGGGTGACTCTCCAATTGTCTCCAGTCTAGGGGACTTTTCACTTTGCTGAAAGTACCCACCTTGAGCAGCTGGGCTGCAGTCTAGGGAACTTCCCTCTCTGCTGATAACTGCCTTGGGGTCTAGCACAAAATAGAGTTGGTTTTGTCCCTTCAGCCCCCATAGGCTCATATATCTGAGGGCACCAGGGACTGGTAGGATCAAGATTGTGGCCATGCTGGAGGAAGTGTGACACTGGGGGTGGGCTCTGAGATTACAAAAGCGCATGACAAGCTTAGGCTCTTTCTCACCGCCTGTGGATCAGGATGGAGAACTCTCTGTTCTCCAACACCATGTGTGCCCAGTGCTGCCATACTCCCTACCATGATGATGACGGACTAACCTCTGTAACTTTGAGCGAGGAACAGCTAAAAACTTTTTTTATGAGTTGTCTTGGTTGTGGTCTTCACAGCAATATCAGTGACTAAGACACCTTTCTTATTTGCCCAAAAGCAGATACAATTTTACCAGGGCCAACATGTCCCATTTCCCCCTCTCTACCATGAAGAATAAAATTTGAATCCTCAAGTTAACTTTAGACCCATGTCAGCCCGGAAAAACACCACCAGGCTTCTGTGTGACAAAACCCCATTTGTTGGCCTTCCTGGAAATTGCCACCTCTAGAGAATCAGAGTCCTTCCCTTTTATCTCTCCTTGTCTCTAAAAGAATGCTGTCCTTGCTGGGCGATGGTGACACACACCTTTAATCCTAGCCCTCTGGAGGCAGAGGCAGGTGGATTTCTGGGAGTTCAAGGCCAGCCTGGTCTACAAAAGTGAGTTCCAGGACAGCCAGGGCTGTTACACAGGGAAACCTTGTCTTCTAGAACAAAACCAAAAACGTATTGTGCTCATCATGATGTAAGCCAAGAGTTCTAAGGTATTTCTTTAGAATTTCTTAGGATCGCTTATGCATGTGTGAAAGATATGGGCTATAAATATTCCATTTATTTTTTTAATAATGATCTACTTTTGTTAATCTGACCCAATTGAAAACCCAGGAGTTGATGGGGAACTGACTTTTCCTCCCCTGTACCGCGGTCATTTTCTTTCGCACTAACTACTCTGGGTGACCGACCGCCTTTGCTTAGATATTCCTCAGCTGATTCTGAGCCCCTTGGACCTTCTCTCAGCCCTTCTACTGACTGATCACGGGCTGTTTTGAGTTTTTCCTTCTTCATCTGCTCCTGCGGGACAGTCATATTTCTGCTTTCAGGAATGTTCATGATCAGAGTCTGGTCCTGGCTGCTAGTGTGTCTCTGCCGATCTGTTCTGCCCCGGATGATTGAGAGCTGAAGTTCTCTGGTCCCTCCCCAGTTTGTCCTGGCAGTTAAGTCCAGGAATATTCCTGTTGGGCATTTGCCTTTGATATCTTACCACACACCTAACTCCAAAACCTTCTCTCCAGGAAGAAAGAGGAACTTCCTTCCCATACAACGCGGAACTTCCTTCCCCTATCAAAAGTCCTCTGAACAATTGATCCACAAAAGGTACGTGGTGGTAGCTGGACAGAATCTGAAAAGGAGGGGGAGGAAGAAAGTTTTTTTTTTTCTAGAAATCCTCAGAAACCATGGAAACCTTTGTTAGTGGGACGGAAGCATCTTGTTTGATAAATCCAGAAGCTTTAAATTAGACCTCAAGATTGCTCTAGGAAAAACAAAAATAAAAACAAACCTACTGTTTAGGGTCTGAGGAGATGGCTCAGTGCGTAAAGTGCTTGTTATATAAGCATAAGACCATGAGTACAGACCCTAGAACCCTCATAAAAATGGGTGTGGAGTGCACACCTGAAATCTCAGCGGTGGCCAGCAGTTCTAGCATAACTGTGATCCCCAGGGTCAGTGTAAAAGAGAGACTCTGCCTCAAAAACAAAGGAAGAGATGGATACAGGAATGCACCTGATGCCAACTTCTCTCTCACACACACATACACACACGCATGCACGCACGCATGCACACAAACTACCATTTGAATGCTTAAATAATTGCCTTCATTGCCAAAGTCACATTAAACAAAGAACAAACCCCCAACCAGTTATAAAAAGTCTCATAGCTGTTTGTCTTAGCAGATTTCCTTCTATCTTTCTATTTTGGGTAGCAGAATCCCAGACTTTTCCATAAAGGCCTGGGCACGTGGCCTGGACAAGCAAACTGAAGGATCCTGACCTAACAACTTAGTGCCTCTCACTCTGATGTCGTCAGCCTCGCTTCCACGGCATTGGGGACAAAGCTTTCTTAACAGGGGAGTTGCTTAATGTGGTCTATGTATGTAGTACAGGGGTGCCAGCACTCAAAGAGGAGAGGGGAGGAGTGTGGGGGACAGGATGCTAGAGCTGCAGAATTAAGCCAGAAGAGAAGGACAGAGAGTCAAGCAGAGTGGGGAGCGGGGAAGGTGGGTGGCAGTAGGTTCTCTGTTTCTCTCTTCCTCGGATATTGGATGGGTTCCCTAGGCACCCTTCACTCCCCTATTTTAACCTAATCTGCTTCGAGTTTCTGCCAACTGCTGTCAAAGGCATTGCAAGTCACACCCATCCTCCAGGTTGCGAAATGGCCCCTAAGCAAGACGTCAGGGAACCTTGGCTGCGGTTTCTCTTTGCTTACGAGCTGTGTTTTCTGTGCTTCCAAAGGCTTTTGCTCAGGAAATACATTTGCTTCTGAACTACAGGGAAACAAAACAACAGCTAAACAAACAAACAAAATAATAAGAAATGAACAAACAAAAAGCCATGGAAAGGAACTCAGCTTCTGGACAGCGTTTCACCCCAGTCGTGGTTGGCTCTTTCATCGATGTATACAACTTGACACTCAGACTAATGGCACACCCCCAACTCCGGCACACCAAGTCTTCTTCAAAGATTTCAAAGTGAAATAATCACAGAGTGAAGGCAGTAATGGCAGATGGATGAGGGGGGCCGCTATTATGGTAATCCGATACACTGTAGAAGGGCTGGGGCGGGCTGAGGGGAAACCTCTGCCAGAAGGCAGCCACTTTTGAACTTACACAACAGCAGCAAGGCTTGTGTGGATCAAAGCAAACACAACCACCGCCTTCCCTGAGGCTGAACTTTGGCTCCTTCTGCTCTTGCAGTCGACTGGCCTGGAAGGCCTGTCAGGAGTAATTAGAGTGCTAAGGACTAGTTGCCCTCAAGAGGTGTAGGGCAATATAAGCTAGCTAAAGTATACAGTGAGATGGATACACTATACCTAGGCACATATGCACAGTAGTGTGATAGGGCAATATACCAGACACATGAGATATATACACAGATATACCAGACACATGAGATAGATACACAGATATACCAGACACATGAGATATATACACAGATATACCAGACACATGAGATATATACACAGATATACCAGACACATGAGATATATACACAGATATACCAGACACATGAGATAGATATACACACAGATATACCAGACACATGAGATATATACACAGATATACCAGACACATGAGATAGATACACAGATATACCAGACACATGAGATAGAACAATAAGACACATGAGATAGATATACACAGATATACCAGACACATGAGATGAGATAGATATATACACAGATATACCAGACACATGAGATAGATAGATACACAGATATACCAGACACGTGAGATAGATATATACACAGATATACCAGACACGTGAGATAGATATACACACAGATATACAAGACACATGAGATAGATATACACACAGATATACCAGACACATGAGATAGATATACACACAGATATACCAGACATGTGAGAACTGGAACAGACAGAGCTGGGAGCAAGGACACCTCATTTCTCATTATAGGCTTAAAACTAAACCAGTTTGTAGAGAAATGTGACTGGTGGCTGGCAGGATGTCAGACATTCCTGGCCTTGATTAGAGGAGGTATGTATTTAAGGTGAGGTCATGTCCAAGGGTAGCTGGCTGAGCTTGGTTCTTGAGCAAAGACTACAGACTACAGTATGTCTGCCTGTGTGCAGCCTGTGCTTCTCCCCATGTAGTAGAGGTTTAGGGATTTCACGGAGTTTCTTTCTCTCTGTTTGTTTGTTTGTTTTTCTGATCTGATAGAAGATAGGAACTTTGCTTAGGGTGTATGCATATGTGAGTGTTGTATGTATATGTGAGTGTGTGCATATGCAAGTGTGTACCTTGTCTGATTTCAGCTGGGCCAGATCAGACCTGATCTCCTGTCTGCGTTGTGGTGAGTGGTCCTTTCTCCTCCTGGCTCTCTTCTCCCCTGTCCTTGCTCATGTTCTGTGATCACTTGGTGTAAGACAAATAGTTCCTTCTACTTTAAGACAGCCTGAATATCCTGTCCCCTTAAGCGTCCAGCAGTGCCATTGTCATTGTCTTGTTCCCTCGGGAACCTTCTGTAGCTCCCCATTGTCTTCTGTCCTGGGAGAACTGGTTTCTCTGAATCTTGTCTGTGACTGAAGCCTGGTACGGTGTCAGCTTGATTAAAAGTAGAGATAATTTCCATAACCTCTGGACGCATTGCCAGGCCAGGCACAGAATACACGTGCAGCAAGCCTGTTGTTCCTCCTATGCTAAAGTTTGCTGAGTCAGTGCCATTACCATAGCATCCCAGGGACCCCAACTTCCTTAAGAATTTCCCTTACGTCCTCTGCATCCCTGGTTGCACCAGGTCAAGCTCACTGAGATGTGTGCCAGGAAACTGGGAAGTGAGGAGACTGCCATCTAGAAGGGTCCAAGTATTCTGGCCTTAAAACATGTACCATGAGCTTGGTTCTCCCGGCCTCTGCAGTCACCAGCAGGCTATTGCCTACACCTCCACATTGGCCCCCAGGCAGCAAGTTTTCTCAGTTCCGCTCAGGACACTTCCACATAACGTTCAGGCTTGTTATTTGACCATAAGGACCAGTGGACCCCTTACCTTGTTTACACGAGACAGGGCTTGGAACCTGGATATGAGAGATTAAACATCCCCAAGTCTGGATTTGTATCCACACATCCCAACTGTGGGCTGGCTTCCTGGGTACCAACACACGTGTGTGCATTCTTTAGTTACAAGGAACAGAAGTGCTACGCCTTGATATAGAAGGCCCACAGCCTCCAGGCGACTCAGATGTGCAGCATAGGCTTTGAGACTCACGATCTGACTATTCCCTGTCTCTGGGGTTCCGTCGCCTTTCTTACTGCGTGCACTTTCCTAACAGCACACACCTGGCATGCTGCAGGCACAGGCTTACGCTGATTGTAAATGTCTTCTGCTCGAGCTGCGTCTGAATTCTGTAGGCTCTTAGTTATGGTCTTCTCGTGTGCTTAGAGGCCTTTCTAGAATGTTCCCTGCCTCTTTCTGATTAACTCCAGCCCTGCACTTGGGATTCCTCGTCAGGGGCTTTAATGGGTTTTGCCCTGATTGCAAGCCGACTTGGAAGCATCTGTTATGTGTGCACAGCCCGTGACCCACTGGAAGCTCTCGCAACTGTCCTCCAGCATTTGGCACATTTATTTCCTGGGCTATCTTTCATGTACTGTGGTATCATCATGTGTTGTTGAAGCTTAAAATGTTTCCTGAGCCGGGTGGTGGTGGTGCACACCTTAATCCTAGTACTTGGGAGGTAGAGGCAGGGGGATCTTTGTGAGTTCAAGGCCAGTCTAGTCTACAGTGAGAGAGTTTTGGGACAGCCAGGGCTACACAAAGAGAAACTCTGTCATGAAACAACCAACCAACCAAACAAAGAAGTTTCTTGAATGAATAAATGAGTGTATTTCTTCCCAAATAGGTCCCTGTTGCAGAATCACATGCATGAACTTGGAATATGAGCATGAGTTTGTTTATTTTTATTTTTTTGACGCAGGGTCTCAGAGCCTGGCCTCAAAAATGTGTAGCTGAGGACAAGCTACTGCTCGTTCATAGGGTCATCCTTTGACCTCACTCACCTTCGGGGCAAGGGACAGCTCAACTCATCCATGGTCATTCCCGTGAGTTAAGATGTCAGTTGACAGAATGTGCTGAACCAGGGCCCACGTAAGCCTTTTCAGGAGTCCATTCCAAACCAGTGTGTTTAAAGTGTAATCTTGGCCCTTGTGACTGGGAACTCTGATTAGAGAAATCAAGGCGAGGTGTATTATGGTCCTCCAAGCGCAGCTCAAAGCAAGCCTTGCCTTTGAATGGGTTTTTATGTGGGTACCCTCTCCCCGTTATGGTCTTCAGTCTCCCTCACCCACATGCCAGAACTGAGTTATTGGCAGTGGCGTGATTACTTGCCTCCAGGGGATAAGCTTTTAATCACCTAAAAGAGCTGTTGGCCTCCTCTAAAAACACTTCAATAAAGTAGAATTCGGCCCTTGTCAGTCCTAGGCTTTTTTGTGCCAAGATGCATTGAAGCCAGAAACCAGGGTCAAAAAGTTACTGAGAACTGACCTAGCTCAGACGCCAGCTACTATGGTATGTACTTCTTAAAATGCTTGTGTGTTTTAGCTGCTCCTTCTCTTAGTGATATTGGTATCTGTTCTTCTCTGCCTAGTTTGGCCAGGGCAGCTGTCATGAAGGACGGACAGGCTGAATCACCACTCTTGGCTCACATCGGAATTCCTGGTGTCTGAGATGGTTCCTGTGGAAGATGCAAATCAGGGAAGCTGGGATCTGTAATCACTAGGCTACCGGCTTGGAAAAACAGGACCTTTAAGGCTGTGTGCCTTCGCGGAGGCTGTGTTCAGTGTCCACTAGATGGCGCATTGACATAGGCACAGGCCATATGTCTTCTGGACTCTTAAGAGACTCAATCATGACTTACCTATCCCGAACAAAACTGGGGAGTTGCTTGCTAGTGAAAGTGTATGCAGGGGTGGCAAATGAATCTGTTTCTTAAATCTCCACGTACATATTATGAAAATTGTATGAAAAAATTTTATGTTTGGCTAATATGGCAGGCTTAGAAATGGAAAGGTACCCCTCTGTCAGGTGAGAAAACACCATTCAAAGCACTGTCACTACCTCTGGTATTTAGAAATTGTATCCTATCCTAGGATTTAGGCAGAACATAAGCTTCGCAGTTTTTATGCCTTTCCAGGTGTGGTCCTCCTGGGCCTCCATCCATTTCTTTATCCTTGCAGGGGTGTAGGAGGTAAGGGCTATTTGATGTGTACAGTTGTCCTTCTGCAGCCATTAAAGGACTGTTTCTCGAAACATCACACATACGACATCCAAGGATGCTCCAGTTCCTTGTGGAAGATTTATCTATTATTTGCCTGAACTCACGTGATATTTACAACACCCACTGTGAGCAAATGCTGTGTGACTTGTCATGCTATGTTGTTTAGGCACTAATGACAATCTCTACCGAGTCAGCGCCCATTGTCAGTCCACTTTAACCTAAGGTTCATTGCAAATACTGCAGACAGAAAAACCTGAGTAACGGAGAAGCTGAGTTATTTGTCTCAAGACAGAGCCAGTAAGTGCTGGAGCTGAGACTCAAACCTAGAGAGCTTAGTTCTCTCTGAAGTCCATGCTCTCCGGGTCTGTGCTAAAACACATTGTGGAAGTCCAGGAGTGTGGTTGCAAAGACAGCTTTGATGCTTTCTCATGGCCAGCAACGAAGTCCTAATTCTTGGTGCCTTCATCCCCAGCCGCCCGGCCCACATTGGCCTCACTACACTGGGATGGCCGTGTTCCTCAGAGCTCTCCATCCCTCGTCTTCTAGTTTCAGCGTGAATGGCGCCACCCCCACAGAGATAGTGCTGGGCTGCATGGTGATTTATCTGCTGGAAGAGCATTTCCTAGGAGCGGATGGTGCAGCTCAGTGGGCAGAGCTCTCCTCTAGCGTGCACAGAGCCCTTGGTTCGGTCCCCACAACTGCATAAAGCAGACGTGGTGACTCATACCTCTAATCTCAGCACTTGGGAGGTACAGACAGAAGGATCAGAAGTTCACCTTAATCTTCAGCGACACCATGAGTTCAAGGCTACCCTGGGATATAGATCTGTCTTAAACAAAAATCTCCTTTATTGATTAGGAAAATTAACACATCAAATCCTTCTGCCTCGGTTTCGAGAGTCTTAGGACTCCAAGCATATGCCACCATTCTCAACTTTATGATTTTTTTTAAATCAACTTTTTTTTTTTTTTTTTTTAAAGTTTAAAGTCCACTGTGTATTTTGCATTTGAGGGTTTCCCCCAGATTGATTGAAAACTGGCATGGACTGAAACACCTTGAGATTCCAGCAGGTGGTCATCAGATTCCAGCCAAAGCTCTTCCTCGCCCTGTGCTGCTGGCTTTCAGAGGAACCAGAGAGAATGTGTTTCTCTGGTTGGTGGAGAGATAGAAACGGCTGGAGCCAGCTCAGGCTTGTATTTATTTTAAAATGGCATAAATATTTAAAATATGATGTGTAAACTTGCTGTCAGGTCACTTTTCACTTCAAGGGGCCTCGACAGTTCCCTGTTAAGTCTGTCTAGGGGGCAGAGGAGGCTCCCTGGGTGTTCCCTGGAAGGAGTCAGCAAAGGGAGGTGCTTGCTACTCGGGTAGCCCTTTGCTCTTCAGCAAAATGATGAAGGAAGGGAAAGCAGTCAGGCCAGCACAGGAGGCTGCTATGTAGGAGATCCCTTATTCCTCTAACATCAGGATGGTGGCAATAGGCAACCCCAGAATCCTAGCAGCTCCAACCAACGCTGTCATTTCTCCATTTTGCGTATGAGAGCATCAGATTAGCGTAGCTTTGTGGGGCTGCTTCTCGTGTACTTGCAAAGCTAGTTCTGGGGCACACGCAATCTAAAGCATGCATCCTATGGCAAGGGCAAGGCAAGGCCAGGCAGCTGCATTCCAGTCGCTGCCTATCCGTCTCCTGTGGACCCAGGAGGTCACATGGACAAACCCAAAGTCATTGGCGATAAGGCTATATTATAAGGAAGGAGAAAATAAACTGTAGTTAATCATTCACTCCTTGCGTATTTGCCGACGCTGGGACAGCATTGCTCCAGAAATTGTTCTGGTTTCTCCTTCAAGGAGACCACGACTCAGGGTGGGGTGCTAATGATCAGAGCAGCAACTGTAACGGAGCTGAACTTGATCCAGCATTTCTGCAGCCTCACAACAGTTCCGGGTCAGCAGAGTCAAAAAATGACAGCCATGAAGTCCAGTGATGAATGAGCCCAGAATGTTTTCATAGCAAAAGCCTGAACAGCATTCTTCTACAGATAGGGTGGGATGTGATGAAGGAATTCTGTTTATGGAAATTCATCTCAGGTTCCTGGCCTTCTGATGCCAGCTACTCTGCTGAGGCAGAGCCAGGACTTTGCATGTTTATCTGACCTGAGATCTTTGTCTCCACCTTCCCTCTGCAAACCTAGCCCCGTCTCCTTCCTAGCCCTGTCAAGACCTGAGGGATAAAAACTTAAATAGATCCAGCTCTGTATAAGGGGTGGAGGATCAAGATACCCTTGGGTATTTGTCTCCATGACCAGATGCTCCAATTTTGAAAACAGAATTTTGAAACAGAATTTCTGTTGTATTCGTAAGTTTTCTTCACAACCTCCCAAACTGCCGCTACTGCTCCCATCTATCTCCCCTCCCCCAATGACCCCCCTTATGCCTTCTGCACTCCCAGTTCTAGGGCTAAGAGCCTCCAAGAATCCTTGCATGTCTGCACAGAAGGGCACCTCTCAGAAGGATCTTCTCCTGGGTACCACTTCTATAGCTGTCTTGAATAATGTTTGATTTGACCAGGAGAGCAGATATTCTGCTTATTTCCCTGATATGACATCTGTCTTCCTCTAAAAGAAAGAAATCTTGGTTTATACCTAGATGATATTGATACTCATACATTGATATTCAGGGAGGCCCTTTGATAGAAGGTGGCTGTGCTGCTTTCCGAATTTACTGCTCTTTAAAACCAACTACGGCACAAGTGTTGGGAACAAAGTGCATGTTGATGATGGCCACGGAAGGGATGACTGTGCATGATGGCAGACCATGAATTTTAATCAATGATTTGTTGGCATTTATGTTCTCACATGAGTTCTTGGCGCCAAGAATAGTGACCCTGGGCACTGGGATCCAAGGCTCCAGGAAAACGTGCACCCTAGGTTCTAATGGAGTTTATATAGGGAAGGCTGCAAAACCAGCCATCCAAGTGCAGAAGCAGCTCAAGTGTCCCATCTGCGTGGCTTTACTAAGATTTATTTGGAGAGTTATGGATAATCTTTCCTAAGATGAATCTTCAGATTGCCATACTTCGATTCCAAGGACTCTGAGGTCTTTATGACAGCCATCATTGAGTTCTTTCTCTTTGTAAGGAGATTAATTAGGTAAATTTCATTAGAGTAACACCAGCGTTCTTGGAAAGAAATTATCCAGCTTGAGAATGACTTTGAGTTTATATCTGGAAACTAAGCAATGTGAATGTTTACAGTGGAGAATGTGAAACCTTAGGCTTTAATAGATGTTGATGTCATTCTTGGCATCCTGCAAATGATATAAACGCTTCTATGAAGAGGTAACACATTGTTAAATGTAACCAAAATGCAAAGAAAGAAGTGAAATGTATACACACGCTGTTCAACCCTGCCTCCCACTTCCCCACCCTGCACTCACCTTCTGAGCTGAAACAGAAAACAGCAGGTGACAGGCACGATCTATCAACCTTGTCTAGATAGAAACCGGGAGTGACTACCGCATGACATATTGGTTTGATGCTCCTAAAGTTTAAAGGAGGCAAAATGGCCAAGGAGAGAGGTCGGTCTTGGTACTGGTTCTGCTAGTTCTTCCTGGATCTTGGACCAGTCCCTTTGGTCTGAGAAACTTATAATTCGGCTTCCAATGATGAACATAAAAATCTTATCCTTGGAGGGAATACTTCCCCACTGTCTGGATATACTTTTGCAACCTCTAGCCATCTGATGTCACTCACCCAATTCCAGAGAGAATCTGGAAATGTGGGCACCGACTCCTTAAACACACCCAGATGAGTTTTTCAGTTGAGTTGTGGATTATTCTATGGCCTCGATAACAGTCAGGAATCAATCAATTCTGAGCCTTCCTTAGAGACAGAACCGGACAATTTCACTCTTGGGACCTTTTTCCACACTTCTATATCATTCTACATCATCACCATTCAAAGAGTTACTCCTATGTTTTCTCATTCTCTCACTTCTATGAGGTGCATAGCCAAGACTCTTGTAATTGCTATATGAACACCAAACAAGTTATATAGGCTGAAAACTTAGAGTACAGTGTAGAATTTGTTCCACAGCCCTCTCTGGAAAGCAGCACCTTTCTGTGATTCCTTAGCTTCTCTAAAATCATGCCCCACAAGAGCTGAATTTAATTCTTGGAGTGTTTTGGTAGGAGTTTGACAAGCCTCACCAGGGCGTGTAAATTATAATTAATTGGGTTCATTCTAGGGGCTCTAGGGCCAGGTCAAACTCTTAGTAGTTCTTTTAACTACTTAGTGACTCTGACTTCTGCCCAAGGATCTACTGAGCACATCTCTGAGGTCCCTCCACCACCTTTGTACCAGCTGCTTTCTTGTTGCTGGACCAAACACCTGAAGCAGCTTAGGAGAGAAAGGGTTTGTTCTGGCTCACAGTTTGAAGAAACATAGTCCAGCATGGAAGAAAAGACAGATAAGCAGGCAGCTCTGTGGGGGCAGGGATGTACAGTTAGGACTCCTCATTTCCTCACATCTTAGTGGGAGGTAAAGAGAAAGAAGACAGGAAGTGGGACTATAAAACTTCAAACCCTCCCCCGAGTGACCCATGCCCTCCAGTGAGGTTTTCCCTTCTGTAGATTCTATAGCCTTTCAAAATGGCACCAGGAGGTCAAACATATGAACCTATGGGAAGCATTCCATGTTCAAATCCCAGCAACTTTAAAAGTCAAATGTATATTGGACTCAGCATCAAAGACATTTGCTTTGGCCTGGAGAATCTAGAAGATCCTGGAATGCTCTCAAATGTTTGCACCTTCAAAGAAAGCAGGAATATGGAATATATTCTGCATACTCATAAAAGCTCTCAAAATTGTGTGCCCTGTCTTGGACTCAAGAACTCAAAATCAGCATAAGAAATAAGGTACGATTTGAAGATAATGAATAGATTAGTAAATGTTGGTTTTGCAGGAAGTTAGAAAAACTTGGATAAATTCCCTTTGGGGAGAGAGAGTGGAGGAGAGTTTTTGTGACACTCTTTTAAATATACAGAAAGCATTTTACAAAGATTATAGTTTATTTGTCTTCCATGCATGAGGTCAAGAACAAGAAGTCTCACACTCAAAGATCAATAGTGAGAAGGGATGCTGCGTTCTCTAGAGTCATAGAACTTATGAAAGGAATCTCTCTCCATTTTTCTACTTATCTATCATCTATCTATCTATCTATCTATCTATCTATCTATCTATCTATCTATCTATCTATCTATCTACCTACCTACCTACCTATCTATCTATCTATCTATCTATCTATCTATCTATCTATCTATCTATCTATCTATCTGTCTATTCATCTAGGAATTTATTGGAATGCCTTACAGGATGTAGTCCAACAATGGCTAGTTGTGAATGAAAAGTCACTCAGTCTCTTGAGGCTGGATGTCGCAGCTGAACTTCTGTATAACCTGGTATCCTTAAAAAGTAGATTCCAATGCCAGCGAAGGAGTGGATGTGCTGGCAAGGTGAGAATAAGCAGGTGAGGAATGAACACACCCCATTCCTTCTTCCATTGTCTTCCAACAGAAGGTGTGGCCCAGATTAAAGGTGAGCCTTCCAGTTTCAAGGTCTGGATTAAAGGTGTGTGTTATATAGCCTCAAGATCTGGATCACAATGCCCTCCATTTCTGAATTATAATTCATTCTAGATATAGTCAATTTGACAAGCAAGCATAGCCATTACAATGTGTGGATTCAAACCCCACCCCTGGTACCAACTCCTGTCTTAGGGTTTCTGTTGCTGTGAAAATATACCATGACCATGGCAGCTCTTGTAAAGGAAGCATTTAATTGAGGTGGCTTGCTTACAGTTTCAGAGGTTCAGTCCATTATCATCATGCTAAGGAACATGGCAGCATTCAGGCAGATGCAGTGCTGGAGTAGCTGAGAGTCCTACATCTTGTAGGTAATAGGAAGTTGACTGAAATACTGTGCTATCCTGAGCATAGGAAACCTCAAAGCCCACCCTCACAGCGACACACTTCCTCCAACAAAGCCATACATACCCACTTCCACAAAGCCACACCTCCTAATAGATTGTGGGGACCAATTACATTCAAACTACCACAGACACTATTCTGTCAAAGCAGTGAGGCCCTGGGATGAATCTAAGAAAGTTGCAAAGTGCCCTTCTCCAGCTCCCATGTTAGCAGGGACCTTTTCCTTCTTGCTGGTGAGTGCCCTGACAGTAGCAGAGACACTAAATCAAACATTTAACTATTAACACTTCGGTGATACTAATTTTCACCAAAGACAAAATCCATCCACAGATCTGTGGGAAATACCTTAAAAGAGTCTGAATGTCAGGAGGAGTCCATGTTAACTGTCAATGCCAGGCGTTGTAACCGTGAGGGCTGCCACCCAGGCTGGAACCCCAGAGCTTGCTTCCTAGACACATTTCTGAAACCATTTACAGGATGGAACGAGCTGTTCTCTCAGGTTTCCAGGACTCTGGGGTTAGAGCAGTGCTTCTGAAAAGGGGATATTTCGAATGTACCTGTAAAGGATAAAGGAATGAATCACTTTGCTCCATTGGCCACTCTGGTCTTGAAAATAGAAATGGGAAATAGCCAATGGTAAGGTTCCATTTTGTTGAGTTGCATGATAAATAGATAATGAGTTTTCATGTGTGTTTGTTGCATGAAAAAGTTTCACCTAGAGCTGTATTTCCCATTGTAGGCTTTTTCTTCATGTCTTGTGTCAGCAGGGCACCTTGGTAGAATAGCCAATGGACTAGGGGATTTCCTTGGCCTTTATATCTATTATCTATGAGGGACTGGATCTGGAATCTCCACAGATGATGTAAATTTGTATATAACTCCTCTTCCATGCTTCTTTGCAGATTACCTACAATCATGTATAAAACATGCTGTGTGAATCACTCCTATATTGTATGATGTCAAGAAGAAAATCTGTACATGTCTGAAGCTGATGCAATTATTTTCTCAATATTTTCAGGCTTCTACTGGCTGAACTTGTGGCCATATGACTCACAGAAAAATGGAATGACTCCTCATTCTGTTTTCCTCATGAGGGACCAACTATGTGCTCTCAAACTCCTTAGAGAGTTCTGGTCTACCTTCTAAGATGATGCTCTCAGGGTAGCCCCAAGTATCAGGCAGCTGTGGTTAAGCATTCAAGCCTCACCTTCCAAATGTTGCCTGAGCTTACATAGTAACTTTTCTCTTTACATCGACTGCCTGTTCATTATATACATTTGTTTAAAAGGTAACTCTATATCTTATATGCTGTCTATAAATAGAAATTAGATGTGAAAGTGAATGCAATGAACCTGTTATTAGGCTCTAGCTAGTGAGTGCTGCCTGCCAAAGACTATGAGACTGAGACTTATGCTCTTTTTATTAAAAAGAGACACTAGCAGTGTTAGAAGAGTGTCAAAGATATATTATTCCCAAACCAACACTTTCTCTCACGTAATTACGAGAGTTGAAAGAAACCTGTAAGACTTTTTTTTTCCTGGATATTTTTTCTTTCTTTTCTTCTTCTATTTTTTTTACACCTTTTTTCTTGTTTTGGAATTATCTCAAACTTGGAGAAAAGTTGTAAAAATAGCATAAAGGAACCCAGTATATTTCTTTTCACCTGGACTTAATAGGTTTGGTTTGGTTTTGTCTGCAAACATTAAGCCTCTGTGCTATACTTTGAAGCAGCTGGGCTCAAGTTACTGGATGGGGATGGAAAGACAGTCATGAAACAAGGGCTCCATGGCTAGGGGAGCTAAGCCAGGGGTAAGGATGCCAGAATCAAACCAAAAGGGCGCACCCACTAGTCGCTGTGCATCTCAACTAGCTAAACTTTAAACAAGCTTAGATTTATTTAGAATGTCTAGGATATCTTTTCAGAATTCTTATCAATAAAGATCAGGTTTTATTTCATAGTGTTTTGTTTTGAAACACCTCCCAAACAGACACACACTGTGGAGTTGAAGAGATGCTCAGTTGACAAATCTCTTGCTACGCAAGCATGTAGAACGGATGTGTAAAGTTGGTGTGATGGTATGGAGCCAGCTCTTGGGAGGCAGAGACAGGAAGACCCCTGGGGATCACTGGCCAGTTAGCCTAGTCTAATTGGTGGTACCTGTTCCAAAAAACAAGGAGGACAGCTCCTGAGAACAACACATAAGGTTGGCCAGCGTGTACATAGGCAACCTCCCAACACACACATAAAGATTGAAATATATCTACGATGTAGTTATAGAGGCTAAATTGAATTAATCATTACACAATCACCTCACATCGTTATACTTTTTTGTTGTTGAGAATACTTACTATCTGTCTTGCCAGCAGTTTTTGTAACTATAACCATTGCCATTGTTATAGGCATCATTATTTTACAATAGATCCCTTGAGCTTATTCCTTCTATCTAATCAAAATTTCAAATCCTCTGGTAAACATGCGCCAACTCCTTTCTGTAGGCCCTGGTAACCACACTTTATTCTCTACTCATTTGAATTAATTTTTTTTTGTATTCTACATATGAGCAAGATCATGTAATATTTATCTTTATGTGCCTGGATTACTTCACTTAACATAATATCCAGGCTCGTTCATAATTTTTCAGATGACAAGGCTTCTTTTTTTATTCCTTTTTGGTATTACTGAAGATGCAGAACAGGAGAAGAAGCTCTAACACTGAGCCCCGCTCCTATCTCTGTACTTCTTTTGAAGACTGGATACTATTCCATTAGGTATAGACCATGTTTTCTGTATCCCATGTGTTGGTGGACACCTGGAAGGATTCCCCGACGTGGCTGTTGTGAGCAGTGACTGCGGCAGTGAAGGCTCGAGTACCAACGTCTCTTCATCACTGATTCCATCTCCTGTGCTCGCATATCCAGGAAGGATGCTGGGAGTTCTATACTTCACTGTGTGAGGTGCTTCCATGCTGGGTTCCGCAACGGCTGTGTGACTTCACATCCTTCCAGTAGCTTTATCAGTTTTGCACATGGACTTCATTTGCTTCTTCATTTTACAATTACTGAACGTGATTTGGAACCACTGAGAATGCGATGCTATGCCATTATCGCCCCGGTACACATCTTTCAAGAGCAAAGATAACTGATTTTATGGTTGCAATATAATAGTAACACCAGGGATGCTTGGTAGTATGGGATACTCCCACCTGACTGCAGACTATAGTTCAATTTTTTAGGGGACCCATGAATGCTGTTTGTAGCATAATTTCCTTGTGCAGAATCACTTCTGATCCTGTTCTGTATCTAATGGTCTTGTCTCGCCAATCTTTTTAAATAAGGACAAGGTCTCGGCTTTCTTTGGCCTCTATGGTGCTGACAGGATTTGAAGAATGCAGGCTGGCTACTTCTACAGGTTGACCCTAAATTCCTGTGTCTGATGCTTTATTCTGATTAGGATCTGGAAAGGATGACATGCGTATGATTCAGTGCCATTTAATACTGCGCCCATGTCCCAACGGGATCCTTTCTTTCAAAGCAGTGAGAGCCACCACCCTTGGCTGACACCAAGAGAAGGAATGTCCATAGTACCTGTTAGTGCATGTCAGTTTATATTCCCAAAGAAAATCCAAACACTAATATTAACCAAGCCACACTACCTACACTAAATCACACTGTGTACAATCTTTCATATAGTTTCTGGTCCTGCCAGGTATTGTATAGACAGCTTTGAACGGGAAAGTGCTCTTTTTGCATGCCTCTGTCTGGGAGAAGGATCGATGATAGCAGCATCAGTAAATGCAGAGCGAGATGTCTGAGTTATATGCAGAGTGGGTGGTTACAGCTCCAGTCCCTGCTCCTGACACCCCTGAGATGAACCGGAATGGAAAATAAATACTAGGGGCGAGATGGTCGCTGGTGAGCTGTCTGGTTCAGATCAGAAGTCTCCACATGTAGCTATAGAAGCAGGAGGAGGTTCTGGAAGCCTTCTGCTATATGAAGTGTTTTTATAGTTTAGAGATTTAAAATCAGCTCAAACTAGCATAGGCAAAAAGAATTTATTGGTTCATTTTAGGCTTCAGGGATGGCTAAATCTGGAGGCTGATGTGGACCACCATCAGATGGCTTCTCAGTACTGATTTCCCTCTGTGCACGCTCCTCACCTCCGTCTGCTTAGAAAAACAATGCTTCCTTTAATTAATAAAGCTCGCTGTCTCAGAAGGAGGGAACTGGTTTCCCATATTAGTCCTGATAATTGGTCTCTGAATGACCTTGTCAGGGACAAAAGCCCCTCGCTGCCACTCGATCGTTGCCGTGCTTAGGGAGAAGAGCTTCGCTGATTGATTAGCCTGGCCCCCCATCTCACACTCACTGGGGAATCAGCGGCATTTGCCCAGTGGAAAACATACTAATGAGGGTGACCATAAATATTCAGCCCAGCTATGGCGCAGTGCGAAGGCGGGGTTAATTCTCTGGTGCTGCATGGAGAATTGGCGGTTAAGAACTCTTGTCTTGCTCTGTGGCATGGTGGTTTTCTACCAGTTTGAATCTCTTCAGCTCTAAGGTGGAAAAAGCAAACAATACTGTGTCAGCAGGAGTTTTACTTGCAAACAAAAATTTATTTTATTTCAAAGTGTCTCAGAAAGACTTGTCAGGGGACATTAGATGGTTTGTAGAACTCCCAGAGGGTCTAAAACACCAGATACTGGGGTAACTGGTATAGGATTAACTTCCGGAGTCATCGACAGCTGGCCCAGTTGAGGAGTTGTTGCCTCCAGACCACCATTCTAGCTTCAATATTTTGGAAATTGCTCTAGCACCTACCTGAGAAGCCTATCGCCCCACTGTCAATCATGTGGGCAAAGAATACATCCCCATCACAGCTGCTTCTAAATACAGTTGGCTTCTAAATCAAACTCTGGCACAGGTATGTCTGATCAAAAGACTTGTCTGTGGTCAATGCAGTGACGGCTTCAGGGCATGCAACCTGGTGGTGCCTCTCTTCATATGTTAATGCCGAGATGTTACTGCAGTTTCATGATTTTTTTTCAATGATAATAATTTTATTTTATGTCTCCATTTGTGCCCGAGTGTTGACTGTGTACCGTGTGTCTACAGGAGACCTCAGAGCTCAGAAGAGGCCTCAGATATTGGAGTTACAAATCCTCAGTCAAAACTAGAGTTGCAGATGGTTGTGAGCCACTGTACGGGCGCTGGGAATGGAACCCGGCTCATCTCAAAGAGCAATAAATGCTCTTAACCACTGAGCCACCTCTCCAGCCCCCAAATCTTGAAACCATAGGTGCTTTGTCTTTGGATTTGTGTTTGCCTGTGAAGTCTGATGGGACAATGGGACACATATGTGCAGGAGTGGCACACTGAATTGTAGACATGAATATATAGGCTCCGGCTTCTAATCATGAGGGCGCTGAGTGCAGCAAAGGACTTTATCCAGATGAAAATTTGAATCAGCTAGGGGTAGCTTTCTTAGCATTGGTGACCCTGAGTTCCAGAGGCTTATGATGTGGGCTTCTAAACCCAGGAACTTATACTTCTAAGACTTGAGAACTGGGGCCAATGGCTTCATGGTAGAGGTTCACTGTTCTAGGATCAGAGTGCCAACAGCCCACCATAACTGTACTAGTTTTGACCCTTCAACCCTTGGAGGTTGTTAAACTCACCTAGAAATTGGAGCTTTGATGTGGGATTCCCCCTGTATGCTGTGAATACCATTGGTTAATAAAGAAACTGTCTTGGCCTGTGATAGGGCAAAAGAGTGGAGCTAGGCCAGGAAAACTAAAGTGAATGCTGGGAGAAAGAAGGCAGAGTTAAGAGATGTCATGTCACCGCCTCCAGGAACAGACATGTTGGAACCTTGCCAGTAAGCCACAGCCACATAGCGATACACAGATGAATAGAAATGGGTTAAATTAATATGTAAGAGTTAGCCAACAAGAAGGTAGAGCTAATGGGCCAAGTGGTGATTTAATTAATACAGTTTTTTTGTGGTTATTTTGGGGCTGAGCATCTGGGAACAAACAAATGGCCTTCATACAACAAAGCTTCTAGCCCTTGTGTTTTTTAGTTCCCACCTCAAGTTTTCTCTACCTTAAATCTCCACACTCTGTTTTCCCATAATCCCTTGGTTTTGAGTATTCTCTTCATCCTTCTATGTAGTGAAGTTCCTAGGAAGAAGCCACACCCACGTTAAGCAGCCTACTGTAGATGGGAGCTGCGGGCTGCATTTCTGCCGCCCGGTTCTGGGCCATCTGGCTAGCTTAGCCCCCGAAATAACAACACACAAATTGTATTCATTTAAACACTGCCTGGCCCATTATATCTAGCCTCTTCTTGGCTCTTACATCTTGCTTAACCCATATTTAGTAATCTGTGTAGCACCACAAGGCAGTAGCTTACCGGGAAGGATTCTAGCCTACGTCCATCTTGGGCTGGAGCTTCATCGCGTCTGGCTCAGAGAGGAGAGGCATGGCGATTGCCTCACTTCCTCCCAGCATTCTGTTCTGTCTACTCCACCCACCTAAGGGCTGGCCTATCAAATGGGCCACGGCAGTTTCTTTATTAACCAATGAAAGTACCTCCTCCATTAGCCTACAAGAATGGCTGACTGGTTAGAACACCAGTGACTGTAGAGAGGGGGGATGCTGCAGGTCCAGAGCTGAAGTTCTGGAGCTACCTTAGCTTTCCCCTAACAGACATCATTGATTTTCCACCTCTGTGTGTAACCTAATATTTTTGTGTCTTTTAGGGGGATCTTTTTAGAATGAGCATATATACCCCTACCCCTATATCAATTCAAAGTCTAATAATGTCATTGGATAGCATCTGAGGCCCATAGCAGTGACTTCCCTGTTTGCTATAGCCTACTTATAAATATCCACTGTATTTCAAAAGTGGTCTGATTTATGATTGTCTTTGTTCCATGTTCTTTAGGGTAACTTGAATCTGTGCTCTCAGATCATGGCCACTGGTGTTTGGATCTAGGCTTACCTTTCTTCTGAACACCTTTACCCACTGAGCAATCTTTCTGGCCCCTCTACAGAACCCCAGCTTCTGTTCTTATAGTTTGGTGTTTTTTTGTTTTTAGATTTATTTATTTATTATGTATACAACATTCTGCCTCCATATATGCCCACACGCCAGAGGAGGGCGCCAGATCTCATTAGAGATGGTTGTGAGCCACCATGTTGTTGCTGGGAATTGAACTCAGGACCTCTGGAAGAGCAGCCAGTGCTCTTAACCACTGAGCCATCTCTCAGCCCCTTGTTCTTATAGTTTGGAGCTCTGGAAATTGAGGCTTTTCAGTCTCAGTGGCTCTCAGGGATTCTACAGTCACCTTCTTGCTGCCACTGTTACTGCCAGGCCTGGAAGCCTAAAATTAAAAAAAAAATATTTTTCTTAGCAGACGTTAGTTAAACATAATAATGGGCTGTACATAATATGCTGTGATAATAGTCATTCATTCCCTGGACTCCTTTCTTGTCCCCCCAATTTCTGCTGACCCTTTTCTTCTTCCCAAGCAGTCCCTCTTCTAGTTTGCTGACTCTCTCTCTCTCAGTCTGTGTGTGAAACCCAGTGAGTTATGCCGTTCTCAGAAGCCCACCCCCTTTCTCTGCCTCTTGCATTCTCTGACTTTTTCTGCAGCATTCCCTGAGCCCAGAGTGGGTGATGCTGATATCCCGTTTATGGATGAGCTTTCAGCAAACATTCTCAGTACTCTGACAAATCAGGAGTCTTTGAAGATACCAATGACAGTTGCAAAAAAGAACCCTCTCGGACCAAAACTGAGAGCAGAACTAATCTATGAGCGTAAACATTAAGACGGGTAATTTTATAGGCACATCATGTCCACTCAGCAAAAGAGCAGTAGCTTTCCCTTTGGGGCTCAAGACATTTCCAGCTTAAAAAAATATTTTGGATTTATATATGTATATGTATACATACATATATGAATGTTTTGTCTACATGCATCTACATACCACATATGTGCTTGGTGCCTGTAGAGGTCAGAAGAGGGTGCTGGATCCCCTAGAACTGAAGTTATGGATAGCTATGTAGGTGCTGGGAACCAAACCCATGTCTTCTGCGCGAGCAACAAGTGAAAGGACCAGAGTTGGCACAGGACACACTAAGATGAAGTACTTATCTCTCCAGCCATGCATTCCCAATCCATGGACTTTCAACTGGGTTTACAGTGTCAGATGTGAATTCTTGTCTATGAAGCAGGCACAAAATCCAACCAGGAAGTGGTAGGTTATCCCTACAACGAATTTGGCACTGTTGCACCAGTAAGTACATCTTGGCTAGCCAGTTGGTAGTGCTGCATGCAGCGCCCACAGCTGAGTACTGCTGTTGATGACAAACGTACTGCAGCAGCCTGCACAGCGTCTTCCCTGACCAGTAAGTCATAGTTACATGGCAAACCTCTACACTGCGGAAGCCTCAGATTTCGTCTGCTCTTTATAAAACTAGCCCCACCTACTCTAATCATGATAGAGACCACAAGTTAGCAATAGACCATTTGGGAGAAGCCTACATTAACTTTAATATTGCAATATAACGGAGAGGATTCTGTCATAACTAACCTGAAAAATAAGGGAAATAGCCCACTCGTATAGTCAGAAGAGGGGTATGGCGTGCATAGGTTTGCGTGGTAATTCCACTAATCATGGCCTTGAATGTACATGGTGTATAGTTCCATCAATCATACACCTTACAGATGAGCCAATCATAGGCTCCACGTATGCATCATTAACAGGCCTCATGCAGGTATGATCTGCCCATCACAAGCTTCTTGCTAGGTCACTAGGGGAAGTTCTCATCCTTTACCCTGAGTGATAATAGCCAGGGTCATCTAGAGTTTACTGAGGCTTTTCGTGCCCAGAATAGAGTCTTCCAAAGCCAGTGCAAGCTGCCTGCAGTGGTCACGGCTGAGCAAAGTCTCAAGCAGGAGTTGTGACTCCAGCAATATCCGTGGCTGCACTCGTCCTCATAGATGAAGTGCCAGTTTCTCAGCATGGCCACTGAGCGTGCGACACAGATGGATTTCCTGTGATATCCTGGCCATTTGCCAAAGAAGTGGTAATTCTCCACTCAGGGCACAGGGCGAAGGGTGGGCGATCTGTCAATCAGATAGCTGAGCAACTTGACCGTGACAGCTCATTCCAAAGGAAAAACACCAAATACATCTGTAATAGAGGCTTATCACAGAATCAGCATGGTTGACAGTACTTAATAGTGCATGACCCATAGCTAAAAACCCTTAGGGAGAACTCAGTTCCTCTGATTTGCCTCACAATCAGCATCTGGCTTGAATGGCCAGTGTTGAATCCCTTACCTGGGAATGTCCAGGGAATCCAGATGATGGCTTACAGGGCTCTGGGCTCAGATCTGTGACATTGTTGTCAACAACAGCATCAGAAGAAGAATGAGGAAGGAAAGGAAGGGAAGGAAAAAGAGGAGAAGAAGGAGGAGGAGACAAAGAAAGCAATGGTGGCAAGGTGGTAGGGAGTTGGCCCTGTGAGGAAGAGAAAAAGGCTCCCTGTGGGTTAAGACGGGAACAGGGCACCTTACAGCATCGGCACCGATATTAACTCTCTGGTCTAAGAAATGAGTGAACGATTACAAGTAGAAGTACAGACATAGGTCTTGCAATAAAGCACATCAGGGAAATTTTGAAATTTGTACAGTTTGGGACTTTTGATTTTAAGAATGGCAATATAGTAAAGGAGATATCTACAAGGTTAGAAACAGAAGTTAAGTTCCAGTTGTCCAATCTGCTAAAAACAAAAAGCCCTCTCCTTCCATGTGAAGCTTTGGATGAACCACACGCTACAATGATGAACTATGCGCTACAAGGATGCCGATTTTATGATGTTCTGTCCTCCAAGGAAAGCCTGAAGCCACTTTCAGTGTCCTCTGCAAGGACAGCAAATCACAGGCATGCAGAGGAAGCATGGAGGGTCCACTGTGTAAGGTTTCTTTGAAACTTAAACTCAAACTTATACAAACACATTAGTATGAAGAGTTAAGTTGATTTGACAGACTGGGTCCATAAGAATCATAAATGCCAGAAATACTAAAATTTCTGTTAAGAAAATCATAGGCTGGAGATCTTGTTTAGTGGTCGAGCACATGCTTAGCAAGCCCAGAGATCTAAGTTTGATACTCAGCACTGGGGCAGGGGTGTGGGGCCTTGAAAACAAACAAACAATGAACAACATAAGGGAAAAAGCAGCCAGAAATTTATCTCCACCTTCTCACACTAGGAAATACCCTTGTGACATCAGTGGCATTTGTAGAAAAGTCCTTCTGAAAGTTAAACGTTAGAAGACATGATCTGGGATGTTGTTTTTTCTGTGGTCAGAAGCGGTGCTACCCCAGTGTGGCGGGTCTCATAGGCTGTCGCCATGGTTCTCAGGTATTCCAGAACCTACCTGAAGTAAGACCTTATTGCCTTCAGATACCACACAGCTGAATCTTAGAACATGAAGGAATCAAGCTCCTACTGGCCTGTGAACTTCATCCCTGCTGTCTAAATGCCGTAGGGCCTGAGGCTGCCGAGGAAGAAAAGTCATCTATAGTCTTCCCCAGCTGAGAGCTCCAAGATCCAATAATAACTATATCCCAGCGATCTCTGTTCTGACATGTCATATTCTTGCTGCCCTCGGGAAACAGACTCATCCTGGCATACTGCATTGACATCGAAGGACAAGGACATGGGCTCAAGCACTTGCCTCAGCTGTGTGAGATGAATCTATGAGACATAGGTGCCTGCCGTGGTTAGTCTGGTTCTGCCTCAGCTGTGTGAGACGGACCTATGAGACGCATGTGCCTGCCGCGGTTAGGCTGGTCCTGCCTCAGCTGTGTGAGACGGACCTATGAGACGCATGCGCCTGCCATGGTTAGGCTGGTCCTGCCTCAGCTGGGTGAGATGGACCTATGAGACGCATGCGCCTGCCGTGGTTAGGCTGGTCCTGCCTCAGCTGTGTGAGACAGACCTATGAGACACATGAGCCTGCCATGGTTAGGCTGGTCCTGCTTCCTCTTGTTTCCCCAAAGCTGCTCCTGCTGGTGCTGTGTTTATATCTCAAGCCTGTATACTCAGGTGCTGCGACATCTCCAGTGCCAGCTGGGGTGTCTGAAATGACCGCCTCTGCTGGACAGTGGGGACAAGAAGAAGGTGCTTCCACGAACAGCCTGTTTCCATGAGTACTCGTGCACAGCAGACAGGCTGCATTTCTTTCCCTTCTGTGTCATCAGCTTCCACAGAAGCAGCCTGGGGAGCTCCAAGGTCTCTGTAAGCTCACGGCCTCTTCCAAGGGCATCACAATCACTTGTAGCTGGCTCAGCAACAGGACACTTGGTATTGGCAGCCTGGGGCTGATAGATTCAAAATCCATTTTTATCATTTCTGTGGTAGATACATGATTATATCTCTTTATTTTGATAACCCAGGGGAAAAATTCACTTTAAAAGATGCATTGATTATGTTTGATCTGAAGTTATCTCTGTACCTTGAATCCCCTTTTAACATCTAAGAAAGGACATTTTTGTTTCTAACATTGGCTGTGTCTCCTCCAGTCATAGCGGCCCATTGATCAGACCACGTCCAAATAAGGCAAGTGCCCTGTTTGTAACAAATCAGGTTACTTGCGACTGTCACCCACAAACAGCCTGCCCAGGGAGCTCTCTGAGCTGGTAATGATTCTCAGGTGTTTCTGCATTCATGATACATTCATTGCTCAGTGGAGCCCTTAAGAGTGAATGGTCTCAAGTTTTCTTTCAGTACAGGAGTTTGATGTGCACAGGTATTTTCTAACCATGGCTTGTCTGCCCATCTCTAGGTGGTTCTTCCCTAGGGAAGACCTCTAAGGTCACAGTACTTGACTTAAGACAGTTTGCTTTGGAGGGTTTTGTAACCAAGAATGAGAAAGCATATCCTCAAAGTCATTGTGCTTACACCCAATGTCGCTCAGTAAAGTATCTGAGGGAGTCAGTTCTTATTATAAAGTAGGCGTTAGATGAGGTGGTTTTGCCAAACCTCTGGCTAATGGGAGTGTTCTGGGCATGACGAATAGGCAAGGGTCAGCTAAGGGGTTTACTAGGTCAGGTGCGCATATCAAACACACCTTTGATTTAAAGAGGTCTTCGTCTTCGAATGGGGTTATGCGGATGTAACCTCGTCTGCACACCGATTCACTGCTGCCAGGGCCTATTCTTTTCCACTCCTCAGCTTGAGCAGCCACCCACAACTCCTCTCCTTCCTCCTAAGGAAGCGGTCTCCTGGCTTCCTGGGAAAGTAGGGTTGGTAAAAAGGGAAGAAAGACCCGTCTCATCCACCTTGTCCACAGCCTGTTAGTTCGGCTTCTGTGGAGAACCCTGAGTAAGATCGGAATCCGGTCTCTGACTATTACCCTCTCGAGGACTTTAGGACTATATTAAACTTTAGTTTTTGTTTTAGGAGACAGGGTCTCACTATGTAGTCCAGTTTCGGCTGGCCTCGAATTTATAATTCTACCCACTCAGTTTCCAAATTACTGAGATTATAGACAAGTATCACCGTGCCTGGTTTATTTCTGTAGAAAATGAAGTTTTTAAAAAAATCTAAGGTTTTATCATTTTTTTTGCACATGTTAGTTGCATAAATAATGGGTTTCATTGTGATTTTTCAGAAATGCACACATTAAACAATTTTGATTGCTATTTCTGGATATAAAGTCATATTATGGGAAATGCAGAAAATATAAACAAACAGAACAAAGATGGTCACTATACCCGCCTTGAAGAGTCCTTTCTTTTTCATAGTACATAGACAGAAAGACGCCACAGAATCTTGACTCTGTCTCTTTCCTAGTGAGACAATAATAAGCATTTCTTAAGACATCATTAAAAACATAAAGATATTGGCAACTGCCCACTAGTCTGTTTTTGTTGAAAATTTAGGTTGTTCCCTGTTTCGGGTTATTATAAATAGCTCTGCAGTGGAAGTTTTTGTACATAAATCAGGCCTCACTGATTCTTTCCTTAGGAAAGATTCTTGAAAGGAGAATTACAGAGAGCTCTGACCTCACAAATGAAATTTATAAAAAATGGAAGGGGAAAACACAATAAATTAAAGAAACCTCATTGCTTGACTCATTTTCACTGGCCGAGTGAGAAACACCCGGAGTCCTGCAGGGGGGCAGTGGCTGCCCCCAGTGTCCTGGGGAGGCGTTTAGGCACCATATCAAAGGGACCAGATCAGGAGCCAGATGTTGGGTTCTGGACCCACCTTGTATCTTCACAGCTGGGGAAGTGCTGACCTGTTTTGTTCTCTGTTTATCTGTGACAGGGAGAGAGCAGCTGCCCGTCTGCTTGGCAAGAGTTTTTAGAAGGTCATTGCTACGTTGTGTGTGCACTGTGCCCCTGACCCCTTGACCTGGGCTCCCCGTCTATAGGAGGTACAATCCAGCTGCTTCTGAGAAGGCCGTCTGCCTTAGCTTTCCAAGAATACATCTGTAGCCCCTTCTCTAACACTTTCCCAGCACACAAAATGTAGACTCCTAATGCTCAGTTCCTGGAGCTAGCCTGAGCCTTCCTCACGGGTGTTTGCCTCGGTCCTTAGTGCAGTGGAAAGCATGCAAGCGGTGCCTAACTAATGGGCTTAAAAACCTCAGTGCTGAGTGAGCGTGACACTGTGATGCCATTTAATAAGCACCAACTGTATGTCTCGGAGGTGCTCACACCACAGAATCTGCAAAGTGCTTGACGCATTGGGCAGAAGCATGCTAGGCAGGAGTTTAGAACCAGAAATTCTCTCTCTGGTAGCCTCTCTGCTCCCCTCTGGGTTCATTTGTGCTAAGGAGTGTAAAGCAATCATTTGCTTAGCATTTTGGCTGCATGGAGCCTTTTACCATGCGGGCGTAGGTTCTTCTGGCTCTCTTCTTTCCCCTCCTCTATTATCCAGATTGGCCTTGAACTTGAAATTCCTCTACCTCTGCCTCCGAAGTGCTACAGAGAACCTTCCCCGAGGACTGTGGTGGCTAGTGCAGCCTCTACCTAGATCAGCCTCCAAATCGCTGACCTTAGATAGGGAAAGACTCTAAAGATGTGACCTCAGGAAGGGGACCTCCCAAGTGGCCTACTGTGTGGTCTATGGTGGCAGTTCTATAAAGCCCGGTCCGTGGGGGGTTGAAGAGCACAGTGCAGCTTTACAGACCTCGTGACACAGATGAACCATCCATCTGTTCTTAAGGATACTCTTTCATTTTTAATTTTTTTATAATTTAATTTTTATTCCATATGCATTTGCGTTTTGTGTGCATGTATGTTTGTGTGAAGGTGTTGAATCATCTGGAATTAGAGTTACAGACAGTTGAGAGTTGCCATGTGGGTGCTGGGAACTGAACCCAGGTCCTCTGGAAGAGCAGCCAGTGCTCTTAACCACTGAGCCATCTCTCCAGCCTGAGACTGTTTCTTGTGTCTGTGAAAAGGGCACTGTCCAGTCAACCCAGCTGGAGTATCTCATTGTCCCAGCAGGGTCCGAATGTGGTATAGATGCACTTGAACTGAATTTCTCCTTGCTGTGTGGCCCTGTGTGGGCCTTTTGCTGACTGGAATAGCTTTGACAAGTGACACGAAACTGAGGGGCCCCACGTGACTTCACATACAGCTTTTAAAGACAAACATGACATGGCCTAAACTTTATTTTGTGTCAGAGTTGCTGAAGACTGAAAATCAGGAGTTACACAGCACGTTACCTCAAAGACGTCAGTCATTTGCCAAATCCATGAAACAATGTGTTTGTCAGTTAGCATCCGAAAGGTTGGAGGAAGCAGCTTAGAAGGAGGTATGTTTTATTTTGCTCACAGGTTTCAGGACAAAGCTGGCTTCATTTCTTTTCTGTAACAAAGCAGGGGCCTCATGGAGGAAGGGTGTGGCTAAGGAGTGCTGTTCTTTTCAGGTCAGTGAGTACAAGGCACTGAGCAGGGGATGCTTTCTCAAGGCACGCCTCCAGTGGCCTGCTGCTTCCAGCTTGTCCCTAACCCTGGCAGTCCTTCAACTGTCCACTCACCGTGGACTGATCCCTTGGTCTCTCAGTAGCGCCATCGGTTGAGACCCAACTTTCAACCCAGGAGTCTCTGAGACACACCAGATTCCAACCGTCACATGCGTGATGTTTCTTTGGGTTTTACTTTAGAAGACTCAGACTTGCCTTCAGGGATGTCCTTAAGTCATAGATGGATGATTTTCAAGCAGAATTAGTTGAATTATGAATAGTGGGGATTCTTCTTTTATTGAAGCTAATAAAGGTGAATAATATAGCAGTTTGATTCTTTCACAAACACGATATCCACAGTTAGGTGGTCCAGCATTTGTATGTTGACTCCGTCATCACGAATCTGTTGCCTTCTATTTCTTCCACTTATATAGATGCCTAGGACACAGACAGTTACGACTTGTTCCAAGGGGAAGAAGGAAATATCCTGCAGCTGAAAAGCAGTGTGCTATCTACAAGACAGTTCCTGCGAAACAGGACAGGACAGAGTTCCTGCAAAACCTACGCTTGACTGTACCTGTTCATCATTCTTGATAAACTGTAGAAATCAAAGAAATAGTATATATGAGTGAAAGATGCAAAAATGTCATTCTTAGGAGGAAACTGCCTTCAGAAATTTCAGATGCTAAAATCAGAAGTGTTAGAGCATGAAGTCAGGCATAGTGGCGCGGGTCTTTAATCCCAGCACTAGGGAGGCAAAGGCAGGAGCAGCTCTGTGAGTTTGAGGCCAGCCTGGTTTGCAAAGTGAAATCCAGGGCAGCCAGAACTACAAAGTAGAGAGACTGTGTCTCAACAAACACAACACAATACAACAAAAGCAGTTATAGCTTTACTATATCTAGTACGCTAGCCTAATAAATGTATTGCACAATATATATATAATATATGTCTATATATAAATATACATTTATAAAATATTAAAAGGTATTTTTAAATTTTAAATTAGATAGCAACATTTAAATAAGGCATATTCAATTACTTATAATTACCATCTAATTGTATTTTTTCAGGTCCAATTTTTTTTAGCCTTTTTATTGTGAGCTCCAATATGTAAATGGGAAATGCATAAAGCATAAGTGTAACTTATTTTTTGGGGGGGAGGGACAACAGGGGTTTGCCACAAGATTTTGCTGCGTAGCCCAGTCTAGTCTTGAACTCACAACCTTCCTGCCCCTTCTCTAGAGGGATGGGATTACTGGCCAGTACTGACATACTGACTATGAGCTTTGGGTATTTTCTACGTCATTACTCAGCTTGACCTCAGCAGCTCGGTGAAGAGGAATGGGGAAAACACAGGTACTAAATGAAGACCAAGGGAGAGTCTGTGACTTTCCCTAGGCTCCAAGTCAGCGTGATTCAGAACTAAACTCTGCCTCCTGCGTTCGGGTTGCTGGTGTTTTGTCCCTGCTGCCTTTCTCAGACAGGATGAGAATCCTGTGAAACTTGGCAGAGTCAGAAGGAGGTGAGTCGGTGAAAGTGGAGGGAAGAGACCACTAGGCACCAGCGCACTTTAAAAGAAGATATCCGCAGAGCCGTGCTGTAAATGCGGCATGAATCACCGCTGGGAGTAAACAGTGTCCAGTGAGAGGAACATGCAAAACTGCTCCGAAATAAAGTCTCTCTCCTCTCTCTCTCTCTCTCTCTCTCTCTCTCTCTCTCTCTCTCTCTCTCTCTCTCCCTCCCTCCCTCCCTCCCTCCCTCCTCCTCTCTCTCTCTCTCTCTCTCTCTCTCTCTGTGTGTGTTGGGGGCATGCTTGGCAACCCTTTCTTCTTGTCACTATTTTTGGTTCAACAACTGAAGAAAGTTTTAAAGATTTCCTTATAAGGAAAAAAGAAAAAAAATCACGCGGTGACCTTGCGACCTCAGCAGCAGCGACTCGGCGAACCCCCCTCAGTTATTAGCAGCTGCAAAGAACTGGTATCAGACTGTAAAAGCTCCCCCACCCCCGCAAATGGCAGAACAGTTGAAATCGGCTCAACAGGCTTAGAAAGCCGTTCCTTTCTGAAAGGGACATTTCCAACACGGAAAACCCTGGGGGCTGGAAGGTGGCAGTGCTGCCCTAAGTGGGAGGCCACCTTCCTTAAGTGGGCATCAGATCCCAGACCTTAGGAAAAGGCTTGGTGAGGAGGATTTGGTCCTTATAAACCCATTCATCTATGGAACTTGTAACTGGTGGAAAGAGAGAAGCAGTAAACTGACCCATCACCCTGCACTTGCAGATCAGTTATGGTCGTATGCACGGACGAACTCACTTCTGCAGCAGATCCTGTTTGCGACTCTGCTCAAGTGAAAACCCAGGGTGTTTTGGGTGTCAGGTCCAAAGGCTTTTTGAATAGCAATTCATTTACTATTCCTAAGCCCCTCAGGGGGAGGTATTACACACCGAAGTAACTGGGGCTTACTCAGTTTCCCTGAGTGACCTAAGTCAGGGAGCTTGCGGATGGATGCAGATTCACACCCGGGCCACGGCATAGCGGTTTCTCATTTTCCTGTACACACAGTCCTGATGTATGTTCGAGGGTGAATGATTTGGGAACACGGGTTAAAATATCTTGTTTTTTAGCTGGTGTACAGACGGCAGTGCATTCATCTCGCGCTTTCCTGAGGGAAAGGCTACAAAAGAGAGGTGGGAAGGGGTAGGAAGGGGTCCAGGACTTCTTTCAAAAGATTCTGTCTTCCGTGTCATTTCCTCATAAGAGCGGTCACGCCAGCGTGCCTTTATGAGAGATCATTCACTTATAAATTAACTCCAACGAAGCATTTGTGGGAGTTAATGTTCATTATAAAGTTTACTGAATTTGGAGTCACCTGGGAGGTGCCGTCTCTGGGGCTTGCTTGTCTGTGGGGACTTCTTCAGGAGGGAAAATTTATCCTAAATACGGGGCAGGGTGGGGAGAGGGCTGAATGCAAGAGGAAGAAGGAAGCGAGCTGAGTGCCAGCCTTCATGTTTTTCTACTTCTGGACTACACATGTAATCTGACCGGCTGCCTTACTTTCCTGGTGCCGCAGCCAAACCCACTCTCCCCGCCACGCCTTCCCTGCCATGACAGATGCTCCTCACACTGTGACCCACTAACCACCCTTTCTCCTTCGGTTGCTGTTGTTAAGTGTTTTGTTTCAACACCGAGAAAGGCAACTAATGAATTATTGTACCGCCCGCCTGTACTACGTGACAATACGGTACTACTGTATTGCGGTAAAGCACTACAGGACCATTCGCAAGCCTCGAGCAAGGGCCTGGAGATTGAAACACACAAAAACTCACAGACAGAGACACAGGGTCATCCTTGACGCCAGAATACCCCCTTTATTGTGTACCAGAGCTGCTTATATCTGGATCCTTAACTGATAGCCACGACCCAGCCAAACCCACCAGAAACCACGCTCCTCCCATCAGGAACTCCTGAGGGTCTCATGCTCAGAGCAGCTGCAGGCTGTCTCAGATGTCTCAGAGCAGAGGAAAACAAGTTGTTTACAAGAAATTCAGGATCTGGGGGTTCACTGATCCCAACAGATTATGTCAGAACACACCATGAAAGCCTTTTCATATATGATCAAGAAGTTTTAAAATATTATGATTCAATCAACTTGCAATTTTTTTGTTTTTTAACATTTCCGTATTCCACGTTTGCTTTGACTTGGGAGTGGTGGTGGGAAGATATAAAGAAGACGAGCACAGCTAAAACTCTCTCGTTCCTCAGAAGTCGTTAGAGTCAGAGAATCACCTCCTTCCATTTGGCTAAACATTCCTAATGCTGTACACGGCTGGCTCCAAGTGTGAAGCACTCATCACGATAATAACAGCTTTATGTAGGAAGCTCCCTCTGAATGGCGTTCATCCAAAATCATAAGCTGCACTAATCCTTAAGGCTTCAAAATGTTTTATTGGCCTGCAGATGTTCACACCTCCGGTTTATTATGGAAATCGGGGTGATACGACTTGTGAATACCTGCTACCAGCAGCAACAGCATTCTTTGCGTGAGGCTTCATGACTTTAGGGCCCCTGCTATTAGCTGGGCTCATGTAATCATGGACTAGGGACTCCTCCCTTTGCAGTGTCTCCTCTCTCTCTCTCTCTCTTTCTCTCTCTCGCTCAAGGGCAGGGGTTAGGACCCTTTGGGAGGGCTAAGTGGGGGAGACCATCTGGGTACGGGTGGTAGTTATCACAAGTCTGTTTATTTTCAGTTCATCTGGGTACTCCACAGGTATCACAAACCCAAATGTTTCCAAAGTTGAGCCCATCCTCTTGAGCCTTCTCTTTCTCCGTTCCTCCTAGTTCCCTGACTGGCACCATCTACCTGCCGGCCTGGGAGTCGCACGTCCACTCCTCCCCCCCACCACGCCCCTCAGAAGACCCACGGTCACTGTCCCATGTGTCTGTCTCCTTACAGCCACCATCACACCTTACCTTCAATCTGTCTTCCGTATTATGCTACAGATATTCTCTTCAGCACACATCTGTTTAATTTCAGGGGTTTATCTATTGCAGAGGATTCAAGCTGATGTAATAACTGCCGTCCAGTGGTCTCTGTATTAAAGTTACCACTGGAAGGCAATAGAACTCTTAAGAGCAGGGATCTAAGATGGGGGTGTGGTTCAGTGGTACAGTATGTGCTCGACTTACATAGATTATGGGTTCAACCCCCAGCACTGCAGAAACACATAAACACACACACCTCACATCCATCCACCCACCCACCACACACACACATCATATACACACCCCGCCACACACACATCATACACACACACACACACACACACACACACCCCACACACACTAATGGGGGGAAGTGCTCGGAACCGCCCCTCTGAGGTCCATGCATTTGGTTACCCCAGTTGTGCTATTCTGGAGAGTTGTGGCATCTGTAGGTGGTAAAATTCTCCTGGAGGAAGTGGATCGCTGTGGGAGGGCCTGGAGGTTTTTACAGCTTAGCCCCACTTCCTGTCCTCCCTCTGCCCCCCAGAACTTCATGTGACCAGCTTCCTCACTCCCCCAATCCCACACCTCCTCTGCGGACCCTTCCCCACCTAAGCTGCTTTTCGTCAAGCATCAGGCGTTGTCATAATAATGAGCAAAGTAATGAATGAATTCAGAGATCATGGAGATCATGCCCTTGAAGGGGATTATGGGTCCCCAGGCCCTTTCTTCTCTTCTGCTTCCTGGTCACAAAGTGAGCACTTTTGTACGTCACACATTTCGGCTAGGATATGCTGCCACTGGCCCAAATCCACAGGACTGGACTGAGGACCCTAAACCGGGAGCCCAGACTTTTCCTCCGTATCAGTCGATTCTCTCCTGTAGTGGTGGGTGGTTCCTAGAACCGCAGGGTGTTTCCTCGTGATCTGCTCCCTGTCCATCACCCTGAGAAACTGTGGCTCCTCCTACTGACGCCTCCTCCGACTTTCTTGCACATGCTTATACCTAGTCACACTGGTCGCTGGTCTACTGTGGCTCTCTCGGCTGTCAAATACTCACCCAAGAGCATCTGGGCTCCCAGACTGCTGAAATATCCACCTTGAAGCATCACAGGGACCAATCAAAGCCCTCACCAGGTCCTACTCTGTTCACTTGGCCATCATCTCTCCCACCTTGGTCAGAGAATCTTAAATAGCTTTGTATTTCCCACCTATGGTAAAGAATAATGTAAAAGACAATGTTTTTTTCTTTTGTTTTTTTTGAGACAGAGCTTCTCTGTGTAGCTTTGGAGTCCGTCCTGGAACTCGCTCTGTAGACCAGGCTGGCCTCAAATTCACAGAGATCCACCTGTCTCTGCCTCCCAAGTGCTGGGGCCACCACTGCCCAGCTTAAACAGACATTATTTTTTACTTTTTAAAAAAGTTTTTTTTTGTGATATCCCTAAAATTTTTAAAGACTCCCCCCCCCTCTTTTTCTGATATACACCACAGAGGCTCGTCCTCAGCCCGGCTACAGAGCCTGGTCCTCAGCAGTGCATATGTGCATCGTAGAAACCTGATGATGTTGTTGTAAACAGATTTTTTTTTATTCTGAGCAATGAGGCTTTTCATAACGCTTGGGTTTGAGTCAACCCCAGGAGGTTATTTTTATTAGTATTGCACAATTGGCAAAGAGAAACACTAAGCCCAGGAGCCTGGATAATTTTCTCTAATGAACGTCTCCCCACCGTTTATAGAATGATACACCAGATTAACAGCTGAGCAGACTGCAGGGCCCCAAAACGAACTGTGTTCCATAGATTAAAGCAGCATTCTCTGTGCTGCATGCTCTAAGATGAAAGTTACAGTCCAGAAAAGATGTAATCATCCTTCAGGACCGTCCTACAGAGGCGTCACCCCAGGAACACAGGTCTGTCTTCCCTCCCTGCTGAAAGCACAGCAAGGGCCATGCCCCAAAGGGTACAAACACACACTTTCCTCCTTGGACAAGTCCGTGTTCTCTGTGAGGCAGGGACCACTGCAATGTAAACTCCTGTCCTGTTCCTCTCTGTTGATGATTAGTTCCTGCTATAGGCTGTTCTCCCATGATAGCAAATCAAAATCTGGCACTCGGGAGGCAGAAGCAGGTAGATTTCTGTGAGTTCTAGGTCAGCCTGGTCTGAAGAGTGAGTTCCAGGACAGCCAGGGCTACACAGAGAAATCCTGTCTCAAAAAGAAAAAAAAAACAAGCAAATTAATTCTGACTATTTTTTTTAACCCAAACAAAATATTTATGTCTCCTTTTCACCTTAGTTAGCCAGGCTATTGTATTTGAAAAATAGGGGTTTTTCCACCGTAAGTGTTTTTTCCTTTCTCTCTCCCTTCTCTCCCCTTCCTTCCCTCTTCGTGTGCTTTGACAAACCTTGTGTGCCTATTGTGTTGTATATAATTGAGTGGATGCTAGAGATGAAAAGAAAGAAATTCAGACATAATCCTACAGAAGAAGATGGCAGGGTGGGTGGGCAAGGCCAACAGGCACCCTGAAAATTCTGACTGTGTAAGCACAGGACTGAGTCGCCCAGTGGGTGTGAATAGAATGGGAAAAGAGTTCAAGGCTGGTGTTGTGTGGAAGTGAAGCTCTTCCACGAGCTGGTAAATGTGGGTGTGGGCATGAGGGACGGGTGCTCAAGGTTTCCAGTTGTGCATAGGAGTCTGGAAGAGCAAAGCAGGGTCAGGGGGAGGAAGTGGAGCAGAGTCATTGCAGGGGAAAGTATGGCAGAGGGGATGCCAAACAATGAGGACCAACAGTGATCAGAGTAACTCTAACCAAACAAGTGGAAGACTTGTATGACAAGAACTTTAAATCTTTGAAGAAAGAAGTTGAAGAAGACACCAGAAAGTGGAAAGATCTCCCATGCTCTTGGGTAGGTAGAATTAACGTAGTAAAAATGGCAATCTTATCAAAAGCAACCTACAGATTCAATGTAATACCCATCAAAATCCCAGCACAATTCTTCACAGACCTTGAAAGAATGGCACCAACTTCGTATGGAAAAGCAAAAACCCAGGATAACCAAAACAATCTTGTACAGTAAAAGAACTTCTGGAGGCATCACAATTCCTGACTTCAAACTCTACTACAGAGTTACAGTACTGAAAACAGTCATAAAAAGAGACATAAAAAGAGACAAGAGGACCAATGGTACCAAATCAAAGACCCAGATATTAATCCACACACCTTCAAAACACCTGATTTTTGACAAAGAAGTAAAATATATCAAATAAAAAAAGAAAGCATATTTAACAAATGGTGCTGGCGTAACTGGATATCGACATGTAGAAGAATGAAAATAGATCCATATCTATCACCATGCACAAAAGTCAAGTCCAAATGGATCAAAGACCTCAACATAAAGCCAGCCACATTGAAGCTCATAGAAGAGAAAGTGGGAAGTGCACTTGAATGCATTGGCACAGGAGACCACTTCTTAAATACAACCCCAGTAGCACACACTGAGAAAAACAATTAATAAATGGGACCTCCTGAAACTGAAAAGCTTCTGTAAAGCAAAGGACACGGTCAACAATACAAAATGGCAATCTACAGAATGGGAAAAAAAATCTACACCAACCCCACATCAGACAGAGGTCTGATCTCAAAAATATACAAAGAACTCAAGAAATTGGTCATCAAAAGAACAAATAATTCAATAAAAAAATGGAGTACAGACCTAAACAGAGAACTCTCAACAGAGGAATCTAAAGTGGCTGAAAGACACTTAAGGAAATGCTCAACATCCTTAGTCATCAGAGAAATGCAAATCAAAATAACTCTGAGATTTCATCTAACACCTATAAGAATGGCCAAGATAAAAAATATTGATGACAACTTATGCTGGAGAGGTTGTGGGGTAATGGAAACACTCCTGCATTGCTGATGGGAATGCAAGCTGGTATAGCCCCTTTGGGTGTCAGTGTGGCGATTTCTCAGAAAATTAGGAAACAACCTTCCTCAAGACCCAGTAATACCACTTTTGGGTATATAGCCAAAGGATGCTCAATCGTGCCACAAGGACATACGCTCAGCTATGTTCATAGCAGCATTGTTTGTCATAGCCAGAACTGGAAACAACTTAAATGCCCCTCGACTGAAGAATGGATAAGGAAAATGTGGTACATTTACACAGCAGAAAAAATAGCATCTTGAATTTTTCAGGCAAATAGATGGAACTAGAAAACATATTGAGTGAGGTAACCCAGACCCAAAAAGACAAATATCATATGCACTCACTTATAAGTGGTTTTTAAACATAAAACAAAGAAAACCAGCTTACAAATCACAATTCCAGAGAGCCTAGACAACAATGAGGACTCTAAGAGAGACTTACATGGATCTAATCTACATGGGTAGTAGAAAAAGACAAGATCTCTTGAGTAAATTGGGAACATGGGACCTTGGGAGAGGATTGAAGGGGAGGGGAGAGGCAGGGAGAGAAGCAGAGAAAAATGTAGAGCTCAATAAAAATCAAGAAAACAAACAAATAAGCAAAAACAAACAAAACAACAACAACAACAAAAAAAACCCAAAAAAGTTAAACTGTATATCTTGTGGCAAATGAATACTTAGACTGTTCACGAACTCAATGAAAGAAACTCAAGTTTCCATTTACACTGGAGTTGTTGGAAGAGGATTTTGCAGAAAGCAGCCTTCACGTTTCTGAAAGTAGAGAGAGATTCAGTACACACTGCAGTACCCTGAGCCCCCCTTTTCCAGAAAGGTCCAGTTTTCTGGAGTACGGTAGCTTGGAATGCCTCAACCTCTGCACTCTAGGACCTTCTAGAGCAGGGTCCTCTGGCAGGCATGGCTCTCCTTTGGTGTGGGTAGCTGCCTGCATTTGCTTCCTATCACCTGGAGAGAGCAGCCACCAAGGGGGAGGGAAACTTGGGGAGCTTTTTGTTGTTGGTTGTTGTGTATGGAATACAAGTAAATGACATTCCTGGTTGAAAGCCCAGCACCCAACTCCCTCTGAACAACTGCTCCCTGGTAAAGAATGCAGTTTGGCTTCAAAGTCAAAATAAAAGTCCTCATTTTCTTCTGCCAAGTCTTCCCCCACCTTACTGATCCCTTAAAGTCCGTTGTAAAATTCGGTCTTGACATAAATCTATTTCTGTGTGGGACTCACATTTGCAGAGGAGTTTGTCACTTTGAAATTTGCTCTGGATAAAATCTCTTCTCACTACGTTTTTGTGCCCTAGTTTAGATTTGGGGAAAGTCCTAAATCTCCTGCATCGGCTGCAGTATGCTCTGGGTGGGTATCAGGGCAGTGGTCATCACCTTTTGTACTGAGCATCCTACAACTGCTGGTGGAAAAACTTCGCTCCTCTCTTTACAGAAGCAACAATACCACGTTTTCCCAAGAGCGCTCCCTTCCTTGTAGGCAGGCTTCCTGGCAATGCGGGAACTTTGGAAGAACACTGCTTGCCACCCCATTACTTTGAAAGATCAATTTACAGCCTTTTAGCTGATTTCAAACTCAGAGTAAATTACACCTTAGATACAGGAGTTTGAGGACTATTTCTTTAGGCAAGAGATATTTAAGACCGCAAAACTTGTGAAGCTGTCAGTGCGGTTTAATTTCTCACAGAGCATCCTTTAGAGGCATCAGGGGAGCACATTTGTAATATTGCCAACTGTGTGACTTTAATTTCAAGATCTTACTTTACATCGCTAAATGCTCCCCCTATTTGCCAGGACAGACAGGGGCTTCCAAGTTCCAGTCTCCTCCTCTTTAATTTTGTCTTCATTAGAGTTCACCCCCTTTTGCAAAAAAAAAAAAAAAAAAAAAACAAAAAAAAAACCAAAACCAAAACAAAAAACCTTACCATTCTGAACATTTGAAACCTTTTCAAGTAAAGAGAGCAGGAGGGCTCTTTAGAGCAGGTAATAGTCTGCTGCAATTGTTCTCCCGAGCTGAGATATTCTCATTTAAACAGTTTAGCTGGGCATTTATAACCCTCACACTTGGGAGGCAGAGGCCAGGGGATTAACACAAATTTGAGGCCAGCTTGTACTACTACATGGTAAGATTCTGTCTCTAAGGTTCACACCCTCCAAAAATCAAACCTCTCCAAACTCATTTAGTCTTTGTGGAACTAGAAAACTCAGTTCAACCCTGATCCTGAAAACAAGCAATACATCCACAAACACAAGCCTGGTGTGGTGCATGTTTTTAATCCCAGCTCTCGGAGGCAGAGGCAGGAAAATCTCTGAGTTCGAGGCCAGCCTGGCTTACAGAGAGAGTTCCAGGACAGCTAGGACTACACAGAGAAACAAACAAAACAACCAACCACAAACACAGCTACATCCAGCTTGTTCAGTCTGTGTCTTGGTATTTGAAGGGTCTGTCTAGATTCACTATTTCTGAGAGTCACATGCAGCTGTGTTGTTTAACAGGGGTGCATCTGAGCCCCACACTGGCAACCCATTAGTCCCTTGTCTTATCGCTGCGATAAAATGCATTGGAAAAGGTAGCTTATGACAGAAAGGGTTTGTTCTTGCTCACAGTTCGAGGGTACTGTTTGGCACGATGAGGCAATCATGGTAGCAGGAGCTTGAAGCAGCTGGTCACACTGCATCTCCAGTCCAGTCCAGGATGCAATGAATGCTGGCGCTCAGCTCACCTTCTGTTGTTTATTCAGACTGATAACTCAGCACATGGAGAAGTGCCACCCACAGTTAAGGCGGGGCTTTCTGTCTGAGTTAACCTATTTAAGGCAATCAAGAGGCATGGTGAGCTCAAGCTATGCCAGGATGCTGCTGTTATAGCGTGGCACACCGTTTGCAGGAAATTATTTCCCTGTAAGTGTATCGCTCCAACATAGTGATAGGAAGTATAATAAAGCTAGGTGTACGTGCTGGTGTCTGCCTTTAATCCCAATAGGCTGAAGATGGAGGATTATAAATTCAAGCCCAGCCTAAGCTGTGTAGTCAGACTGACTCAGGAGAAACAAAACAATAAAAACTATTGTATAATTTATATATAATATATATTGCCACTGTAAAGTGTCTGTACTGTAGATAATGGTATATGCTTGCCCTTTCTATGCTTAAATAGAATAAAGTTCATCATAATCCTTTGGCTATGCCATCTGCTTTCTGTGTTCATGGTGACTTGTCTTTTAGGTACCTGGCCACCTAATAAACTCACAGCTGCTGTGCTTACCTGCACAAAATCAAACAGGATAAAAGTTCTGGGATGGATGGAGGCAGAGCCCCTGAGGTCCCATTCCTAGTGGAGGAATTAGTGGCAGTTGATAACTGTGGGGAAGGGAGAGTCACTTTTCTCTGGGAGGTGCACACTGGTAGGCTGCCCATGTTCCAGTGGGTGGCCCTATAGCTGTGTATCTATGTGAATATAAACAGCACTAATTGAACTTTCTATGTTATGGGGAGAGAAGAGGAGAGAGAGAGAGAGAGAGAGAGAGAGAGAGAGAGAGAGAGAGAGAGAGGTCATGAAGTTGGGAGAGAGATCTGGTGGGGGAGCACGGGGAGGGAATTTGAGGGAGGGATGCGGGTGGATATGATCAAGATAGATTGTTCACATACAGGAGATTTTCAGGGTAATAACATTGTGGCTCGTAAACCCTGTCCACCATATTAGCAGAAGCAAACAACAGACGTGGGATTGACTGTTAAGAGTCCTTGAAGGATCTGTGTAACATGAAGGGCTGGCTTGTTGGGGGTTTCTGTCCTGCCTGGTTCCCACAGCTGTTTAGCCCCAAAGAAAATCACACAGAGATCTCTATAAGTTATAAAGCTGATTGGCCCATTAGCTTAGGCTACTTATTAGCTTTTATAGCTTATATTAACCCATTATTTTGATCTATTTTTGCCATATGGCTCAGTACCTTTTTCAGCAGGGCAACTCACATCTTGCTTCTTTGGAGTCTGGGCAGGAGTGGGGGAAATCAACTTCCTCCTTCCCAGAATTCTCCTGTTCTCATTACATCATTTCTACTTCCTGTCTGGTTTTCCCGCCTATACTTCCTGCCTGGCCAATCAGTGTTTATTTAAAACATGATTGACAGAATACAGACAATTCTCCCACACCAGATCTGCTTATCTAATGGAATGACTCTTGATTTCCAAGAATGGAAAGATTCCAGAGGGGTTTATATCAGCAGAAACAATTCCAGTCCAGACTGAAAAGAACAGAATGGTCACAAAGTGACAGATCCCTTCAAACTTTGGGTAAGAGGCTGCCCAGTTTCCTTTTATGAAGACAAGGATGACCCAGAAACCAGAGCAGGGAGCCACAAAGGCTGACTCCCAGGTCCTAAGCCTAATCAAATTTTGTTCAGCTGGATTTTAACATTAATTAGTAATTACTCTTTTCCTTTCTAATTTCTCCTGGATTATGGGGTGAGGATGGTGTATGCACACATAGACAAGTGGATGCCAAAGGTCAGGTGACTCCCTCTATTACTGTCCACCTTACTTTTTGAGAGATAACCTCTCACTGAACATGGAATTCACCATTTCAGCCAGTGGCAGACAGAAGAGTCCTTGGGATCCACCTGGATTTGTCCTGAGAGACTAGGAGGTAGACGGACTCCCTAGTAGGCAGACAGACAGGGAGAGGAGCAATGGCTAGGTAGTAAAGGCGGTGGATTTCCAAGATGGTCAGCTTCTTCCTCACTTTCCTGACATGACTGTAGAGGCATTTCATTTGTATTTTAATACATAAAGCTTGCCTGAAGATCAGAGAGTAAAACAGCCCCATTGGTCTGTCTTACAGGCCAGGCAGAGGTGGCACACACCTTTAATCCCAGTAGCCACACTAGTTTGCCATGTAAACCATGTGGTGCATGTCCTTGATCCCAGTGGTGCACACCTTTAATCCCAGAATTAGAGAAGATTATAAAATGGGAGGAGACAGCTCTCAGCCTCAGTCTCATTCTGAGATTCCTGGGGGCAGGATCACCACTTTCAGACTGGGGTCAAGGTAAGAGCCAATGACTGGCTGTTTTGCTTTTCTTGTCTTCATGTTGAATCCCAATATCTGTCTCTGAGTTTTTATTAATAGTGCTTCATGAGACAAAAGCCTGGCAGCGTCTTATGAAGGCTTTCTTGGCTTCTGTCTTCCACCAGCAGACCCCATTGAGGAACTGGCTCAATGAGGTCCAGGCCTGCTCAGGACGAGTCACACGATAGCCCCAGGCAGTCTTTGTTACCATTCTATTGTCCCGAAGACACTGTGACCAAGGCAACTCTTATAAAAGAAAGCCTTTAACTGGGGACTTGCTTACAGTTTCAGAGGGGCTTGTTTAGCTGGCAGACTTATTACTTGAGCAGTACCTGAGAGCTATATTCTGAAGCGCAGGGAGGAGAGAGAGAGAGAGAGAGAGAGAGAGAGAGAGAGAGAGAGAGAGAGAGAGAGAGAGAGAGAGAGAGACAAGTGGGGGAGGGAGCATGATGACACCACCTGGCATGTGATTTTGAAACTCCCAAATTTACTTCCAATGACACGCCTCCTCCAACAGGCCACACCTACTAATCCTTTCCAATTAATTTGTTAACTGGGGACTAAGTATGAAATATATGAGCCTATGGGAGTCATTTTCATTCAAACCAGTACATGGGCCATAAACCATCTTATCTTTCTTCAAACTGACTGTATTAGGATTCTAGAGACATGGAATTGATAGAATGAATATATATCTGTATCTATATCTATCTATAGATAGATACACCATATATATGATTTATTTAGTAAATAAATAAATACACACACATACACGGTGTGTGTGTGTGTGTGTGTGTGTGTGATTTATTAGAATGACTTACAGACAGTGGTCCAGCTAGTTCAACAACTGACAGCAAAGGAAGGTTCATGAGTCCTGTGGTTGTTCAGTCCCTAAGCCTGGGCATCAGTATATGCTAGAATCCTGAAGAAGTAGGCTGTAATGCCAGGGAGAGCGAGAGCAAGCAGCAAAGAGAACAAGCAAGCTTCTTTCTTACCTGGCCTTTATATAAGCTTCCAGCACAAGGTGGGGCACAGATGAAGGGTAGATCTTCCCGCCTCAAAAGATCCAGATTAAAAATGGGTCTTCCCACTTTAAATGACTTAATTAAGAAAAATCCATCACAATTGTATCCAGCCACTTGGATTTTTTTCTTGTTTAACAGACATCTATTATTTTAGTTGAATAACCTCTATACACAATGATTTGTTTTGCTGAATATTAAAGAATTCTAGATCTCCAGATTTTAAGTCTACTATTTACCGGAAATTAATAAAACCATCCTATAAAAATCTGAAGAGAAAAAAAACAGTTTAAGAAAAGCATGAGTTTGGTTTTTCTTGTCAAGCCCACTAGCCCAGGTCTATGCAAAGGGCAAAACCATCTGTTTCCGCCACACTCAAAGGCACTGTGGGGAACTAGTCCGTGGCAGGGCACAAACAAAAGGATGCTGTGGTCTGTGTGGCCTTTGTGGACTGTCAGCAACCTCCAGGCAATATATCAAGGGCAAGTAACCCCAGGCACTGCCTAAGGGAAGACTATAAACATTGAAGTCAGACTTCCAGCTGGCCTTTCTTACCCTAAGATGAATTGACTGGCCTAGGCTTGATCTTTAAATACCCAGCCATCTTTCTTGATGGTTGCGTGCTAACTTGATCACAACTTTTTTCTGCTCACTTGGTTGGTATTAACTTGAACCCCACATGGCGCCCATCACTGATTTACCCTAACGGAAATAATCTGCCATGCGCCATCCAAAATTCAATCCCCTTCAATTTCAAAATACACAGGTGTCAACACCGATTACTGGACATCAAGCCTGTACTCCAGAGATCCAACAGAACGAGAAACCTCTTCCAGTTTTACCTGGTTCTTCTGAAAATATGACACTGGATTCAATTTTCAAAATGTGGATTGTAGTTGACCTCCCTTTTCTGGGCATGCTCACAGAGCAGGTGGGAAAGCTCGTCTTCCTACACATTTCTAAGCAAAATTCAGCTCTAAAGTTTGTACTCATCAAACTCCCAAGCAAGCAGCCACTTGAGTGAACGAGAAGACAGCATCACCCCAAGAAATCTGTAGGTTCTATCACATGCACCAAACCCATCTCCAGGGCAAGTCCTAGGGCTCCCTTTTACAGGATTTTACACATAGAATGCCACGGGGTGTAAAGGCCATATGCTTAACCCCCTACGTAGGTAACTCAAGACAGAAAGGTCATCAGAAAACAAGATAGAACTGCCTCTTCCTCCATAGCTCCTGGATGTATTTGTAGGCACCCATATTGGCTCACCTGATGGTTGCTGCCAGAGGCAAGGCCAGCCACCTGGATTTTAATTAACTCCACTTGTGCCGAGAAAAGCCCTTGCAAGTATACCCTTTGCCAACCTGAAACACTGCACATCTCCTTACGCCATGCTTATTTTCCAAATAAAAACATTAACTAGGTCATAATTATGCCTAATGATATAACAATACCTCATATAACCATAAACACATAAATTTAGAATAGGCCAAAAAAAAAATGCTTGCCGGGCAGTAGTGGTGCATGCCTTTAATCCTAGCACTTGAGGGTGGAGGCAGGAGGCTCTCCCGTGAGTTCAAGGCCAGCCTGGTCTACAAGAGATAATTCTAGAATAGATAGGACTGTTTCACAGAGAAACCGTGCCTCAGAAAGAAAGAAAGAAAGAAAGAAAGAAAGAAAGAAAGAAAGAACAAAAAAATTAGAATAGGCAATAACGTATCTTGAGGGACATTTCTTTAGTATCTCAAACTTAAATATGATAACTACTGATATTCTCTTAATTGATATTACATTACATAATAAAGAAATCAGGAAAGAAACACAAATAATCATACAAACACTTTCTTAACAAAGTATGACAGAAACACTCATGTCAATTATAGTCCTTGTTTCTGCAACCGGTCACGTGACTTTAGCTGGTATTTATAACTCATTTCTTCAAGTACCCATTCTATATTTCTTCGACCTTCTCCAGGAAAAGAGCCAAGACACGCTGAGGTATTTGCTGAAGAGGCTGCTTGGCAACAGAATGGGTCGCCCTAGCTACTTGATCTCTGAACTCCTCCTCAGCTGAAGTCACCTTTGATGAGCATTTCCATGGGATGCAAGTATCTTCACATCTTTGCCCGTTTGGAGAGATCTATCCACATACTTCTTCCCCAGATGCCTTTCTCATCCACCTTCCAATCATCCTCTCTCCAACTCCCTGACCACTGGGAAATTTATTGGCTACAGCCCGCGAGTCAGTTAACAATAACACATCTGGTCCTTTCTCCTTCCAAACAAACTGCCCCAAGTTCTGTCCACTGAAGATTTCTCTCTGCCTGTCTATATCAGGGTTGTCCCAGAAAGAGGGCACAGCTGTCCACGTCTGGGTGGTGCTGCGCAAAAAGCAGGACAACAGAAAGCTGATGCAAATGCAAATTGAATAAGTGCCCAAGTTCCAGCCCCATCCAGCCACAGAAACCGGCAGATTGGGCAAGGTGGTTCTGGCTTTAGAGTCAAGTATTCAAGAAAGGACTTGTGGAATCTCCCTCTGTAGCTGAGGAAAGCTGCTGAGGTTAGGTGTGTGTCAGGGGCTCCCTGAATGGAGGCCCAGAGATGCTACTGAAGGAAGATGCTAAGGAGAGGCATTCACTTCATTAGAAAACCCAAAACGTTGGAGTTCCAGAGTCGGTGGATATGTGCCAAGTGAAGGTGCAGACTGGGTGTGGAACCAGGCCTGGAGAGAGAGAAGCACGCTGCAGTCAACATGACAGGAAGTTGGCATCTAGAGCGCTTTGACATCAGGCACGGAGATGCAGAATTTGGAGTTTGCCCTTTTGGTTCTCAGTTTTGCTTTGGTCCTCACTGTGCTCCCTTTCCTCCCTGTTTGCATGGTGATGTGTATCCTGTGCCATTGTATGTTGGAAATATGTGATCTGATTGTTTTTTATTTTATTTTTATAGGGGTTACAATTGAGCGATTGCCTTGAGTCTCAGCAGAGAATTTGGATTTTTAAACAGCGTCGAGACCGAAAGGCTATGGGAACTTTTGAAGTTGGACTGAACGCATCTTGTGTTCTGATATGGCTGTAAGCCTATAGTGGTCAGGGAGTGGAATGCGGTGGTTTGAATAAGAATGGTGCTCATAAGCTCATATATTTGAATGGTTAGTCATGAGGGAGTGGCACCATTTGAGAAGGATTGGAAAGACTGGGAGCTATGGCCTTGTTGGAGTAGGTGTGGCCTTGCTGGAGCCCAAGTGTCACTGAGGTGGGCTTTGAGGTTTCAAAGTCCACATTAGGTCCATCTTCTCTCTGTCTATGGCTCAGGATGTCACTCTCAGCTACCGCTCTTTGCTGTCATTTCCCCCACCATGATAACAGACTAAACCTCTTAAACTGTAAGCCAGCTCCCGGTTAGATGCTTTCTCTTGCAAGAGTTGCCTTGGCCATGGTCTCTTCACAACAACAGAACACTGACTAAGTTGGATGCTGGAAACAGGGAGTAGGGCATTGCTGCGAGAGGCAGGACCACACGGTCCGTGTTGCTGGAATGTGGACACTGGGACTTTAGATAAGAAAGCAGTGTCCCAGATTATGGTGTCCAGATTTTAAGTGGGTGCTGGGGAATCCCAGCCCAGGTCCTCATGTTGTCACAGCAAAACACCTTACCTACTAAGTCATCTCCCCAGACCTCATCTTCTCTGGTTTTCAGTGGAAATGCCTAACACTTAGCCTCTGATTGCCTTGCCACTGATGTTAAGAGCCATCACCTCTGATAACTGCTGTTTCTTTAGTATTGAAGTCCGTAGGTGTGGAGAAATTGTGCCTCCAGTTGGACTATCCCTAGAAGTTAGATGATGACAGCGGAGACTTTTTGAGTTGATGAGGTTTGGCACATTGAGCTGAGACTCTGTGGGTGCTGAGATAGAGCTAATTATTAAGCCTATGGGGCAGATACAAACTTTTGAGGGCCATAGTGTGAACTTTAACTAGTACGTAGACATTACATGTCCCAGTCCTCATACTCAAGACCTGTGAGCAAGCTACGTGGCTCGGCCAAATGAATGGCGGTTGTAAATGCACTTGAGATTGCTAATTAGCTGACAATGAGATAGTCTAGGTTACATCAGTGGTCCAGCTTAACCTGCGAGTCTTTAGAAGTGGAGGAAGAGGCTTCCGAGTGTGATGGTCACTGAACTAGTTACACCATCTCATGCAAGTGTTCCTAAGAATACTGTAAAGTGCTCAGATGATCTCGGGGAAAAATGGTTTCTGGTCACTAAGACCAGCTGCTGTGGGATAATGCTCTTGTACACTGTAAAGGTTCCTTACTTGTATTAGTTTAGTAAAACGCTAATTGGCCAGTAGCCAGGCAGGAAGTCTAGGTGGGGCAGCCAGAGGAGGAGAATTCTGGCAAGAGGAAAGGCAGAGACATGGTGCTAGCCAGACACAGAGGAAGCAAGATGAGGAGGCCTTACTGATAAAGGTACCAAGCCACATGGCTAAACAGATAATTATTATGGGTTAATTTACATTGTAAGAACTAAGTTAATAATAAACCTGAGCTAATAGGCCAAACAGTTTATAATTGTTATAAGCCTCTGTGTGTTTCTTTGGGACTGAATGGCTGCAGACCTGGGCAGGACAGAAACTTCTGCCTACAACCAGCTATAAATTCCTAAGGTAAACTGGTCTCTGGATCAGCCATAAATTCCTACACAATGTGTCCCTGGCCTAAAGGTTAAATGTCTGCCCATTTAACTGCTATCTCTCTACGTCTAGGACTGATCACTTGCTGCAGATATCCACAGCTGCATTTCCGTATATGTCACAATTGTGGGTTTTGCCATTAAAAACCCAGACAAACTAGAGGTCAGGGCTGCTTTCCACTACTCCGGGACAGCCCTGCCAGGGATGAACAAAGACTTCAGGCATCTCAGGAGCCGAATGTGGCATCTTGGAAAGCACAGGGTCCACCGTTGGGAGTGAGAGGACGGAGAAAGCAGTTCAGAGCAGTGAATGTGGGCACCCGGAAGAGCTGGGAGAGTCAAAGAAACATTCTCTGAGAGCTTTCAGACAGGAATGTGGCCCTGGCAATTCCCCGTTCAAGCTCTGTGAGACCCTCAGAGCACTGCCAAGCCTCAGAGCTGCAGGGTAACATGTCAGTGTAGAGACATGGTGATTTCTCTCAGGGATGATGAAATACAAATGCACTTAACATATATCAGACATGCCTGGAAGGCATGCTAAGCCATGAACTTGTGTGTTGGCTAGCTTTATATCAACTTGATACATGGTAAAGTCATCCAAGAGAAGGGACCCTCCATTGAGAAAATGCCTCTGTAAGATCTACCTGTAGGTCATTGTCTTAATTGGTAATGGACAGGGAGGGCCCAGTTCATCATTCTCCCCTGGGATGGTGGTCCTGAGATCTGTAACAAATCAGGCTGAGCAAGCTAGGGAGAAGACGCCAGTAAGCAGTACTCCTCTATGGCCTCTGCACCAGTTCCTGCCTTGAGTTTCCTGCCCTACTTGAGTTCCTGTGCTGATTTCCTATGACAAAGAACAGTGATGTGGAAGTGTTAGCCAAATAAACTCTTTCCTCCCCAAGCTGCTTTGGTCATGGCATTTATCACAGAAACAGAGGATTGTAGGGGAAGCAGGTGGATCTCTATGAGTTTGAGGTCAACCTGTTCTATGGCAGCAAGCCTACACAAGTCTCAAAGGAAATTAAATGAGTTTTCAAAAGAAGAAAGGAAGAAAGGAAGGAAGGAAGGAAGGAAGGAAGCAGGCTGAACAAGCAAGCCGGGGAGAGCAAGAAGCTCTGCATCAGCTCTACTTTGAGTTTCCAGCCCTGCTTGAGTTCCTGTCCCGACTTCCTTTGGTGAAAAGTGACATGGAAGTGATGTGAATGAGCTTGCTCTCCTCAGGTTGCTTTGGTCGTGATGTTTCGTCCCAGTAACTCTAACTAGGACAACTGGGAAAGCTAAATTATGAAATGTCTGACATGGCTGACTGCTTGCCTAACGTGTATGAAGACCTGGGTTTGATCACTAGACAAAAATCTTTAAAGTAGGTTTTTGTCCTCCCTCTTCCTCTTCCCCTCCCCTCATCCTCCCAAGAACTTGACTCGGTAGATCTTGGGAAGGTCCCGAAACTTGCACTTCTAACGGACATCAATCAGGAGGTGCTGATGCTGGTAGATTTGTGAGCACACTGGGAGACTCTGCCTCACTTAAGCCCTCGATGGCCACTGCTGCTGATGTGACCTATTTTGCTTGTTTAACTCCTCTGTGTGTGCTTTGGCTTGAAACACCCACAAAGGAACAGGCTCGAATGCGTGGGTACCTTGAGCAGTGAACTCGCGGTTAGCAGAGGCCCCCTTTCTTCACTGCAGCTCGTTTCTATAGGGATGGGCCCTTATCGGAGGCATCAAGCACCGGCCCACTCAGGAATGTAGCTGGAGATAAGGGCGTCTATCTGTGGTTCTGTTTCAGGGCTTCAGGCTGGCCTCAGTGGCACATGTCACTCAGCATGGCAGCAGTCCTTGGCATGGAGCTAAATGGAACAGTGGTTTTGGAATGACAACATTGATCTCGATTTTTAACTGATCTCGGGAGTCTCTGTGTTCTCAGGTTTCACGGCATGCCTAGTATCACACACATTCTTCAGGGTTTCTGGCTGTAAATGGGCCTTTTTAGGCTAAGAAAGAGGTCTTCACGCTGAGAGGACCCAGTGCCAGGTACAGCAGTGGAAGAACTGCACGGATTTCTTGCCGTCGTGAGGCAGCCTCAATTGCACTCTGAGAGTAGGCGCTTGGGAAGAGCAGACAATGGTACTCTGTTTCACTTTTCAAAGCACATTCGTGTCTTTCATCTCACGCTGCCTGTAACAGATATTAATGGCAAAGCCAGGAAGAGACTCCAGGTTTTCTGAACCTTAGTCGCATGTTCTGCCGGCCCCGAGTTTCTGCAATGCTTTGATCTCTCCTCCAGAGCAGCATCCAGAATGTTCTTCCATCTGCGGGGGCCGGAGGAGAGCTAAGACAGACAAAGGACAGAAACAGAGAGAGAACAGAAGGAAGAGAACAAGGAAAGAACACAAAACACAAGGGAAGAAAAAGGAAGAAAAGGAGAAAAAAGGAAAGAAGGAAGGAAATGCACGTGGAAGCCTCTCTTAAAGGGCAATTTAGAGTCATAACCTTCTAGAGCAGTGTGCAGGAAGAGTAATGTAATTTCTCTGAGGTAAAAACACATCTTGATAGAAGCCAGGTATGGCTACACTGAGAGCGAGGCTGTGCCTTCCCTTCCCACGGGCTCTGTCCCATCCCAGGAGGGTCTCTCCTTGACTCTGCTTTTCTAACCTTCTCTTTCTCATTGAATAGTCTGTGAGAGGAGAGAGGAGAGACTCCCCGTCTGCAGGTCGCCTTGTGCTGTCCTTGCGTGGCCTAGGAAATGGCAGAACCCAAAACTCACTCCTCAACTGCAGGAGTGCCACCCCACGAGCGATGCTACGGGCCCAGAATCCTTTTTGGTAACAGCAGACAGAACAGAAACTGGGGAAGAATCATGGCGTTCAAAGTGTTCTCTTGACAAATGCCAAATTTAGACTGTCAAACTTTTTGACAAGAACATGGGCCACTGGGTTCAGCTCAAAATGAAACATGGTATGTTTAAGACCATATCATGGAAAGAAAATTATTCATGGAAGTATGGTGGACAACTGCCCAATTGCATGGCAGGTCAGGGGACGATGGGACCCTAGACAGGAAATGCCAGTCACATGCCTGGCCTCTCTGCATCCAGAGCCACCTCACTTTGTTTGAGTTTTCTTTCCTTTTCCTCACATATTCGTTTGCCCTTTGGACCCATGTTATATTCCTCAAAGCAACCAGGCCCTGGCCATATGGGTGCTCAGTAAGGAGTACAGATGCTGGAGACAGGGGTTTACCACATGGGTGCTCAGTAAGGAGCAGAGATGCTGGAGACAGAAACTTCACATGTGTGCTCAGTAAGGAGTAGAGATGTTGGAGACAGGGACTTTACCCTTCAGTAGAGCTCAAAGAGGGGTCACACACCCTCATTTGGCAGAGGAGTGGTGTGGGAGGTCCTTCTGTCTATGTGCCGCTTTTATTGGTTAATGAATAAAGCTGCTTCAGCCAGTGGCTTAGCAGAATAGGGCAAGGTGGGAATTCCAAGCAGATAGAGGAGGAGAGAGTAGGCCATGTAGCCACTGCAGGAAACAGAATTTCTGGAACCTTGCCAATAGGCCACCACCTCGTGGTTATGCACAGATTAATAGAGTTGGGTTAGTTTAGGATATAAGAGCTAGCTAGAAATACATTTAAGCTATTGGCCAAACAGTATTGCAAATAATATAGTTTCTGTGTGATTATTTCAGGTCTAGGTGACCAGGAACAAACAAACAGCCTTCAACTACAGAGGAGGATTCAGGAAGAAGATGTGGCTGGATTCAATGGACATAGGATTCCTCAAAACCCAATTCTGGCTTCAGAAATGCCAACACTTGTATCTGAAAGGATGCTCTCACCAGAGATTTATAGTGTTATGTCAGAGGCATATAAACAACACATGCTTGGCTTTATCACATGTCCAAAGTTTTCATATTTTCACCAGCTTAGATTCTATTTTTATAAGAAAACCAGAAAGCAAGGTTGATGGAGGAGGATCATATGTCTATTGGTTAATAAAGAAACCGCCTTGGCCTTTAATAGGACAGAAAATTAGGTAGGCAGAGTAAACAGAACAGAATGCAGGGAGAAAGAAGCCGAGTCAGGCAGTCGCCATGATTCTCCCACCCGAGACAGACAAAGGTTAAGATCTTTCCTGGTAAGCCACCTCGTGGTGCTACACAGATTATTAGAAATGGGTTAAGAGGCTGAAACTAATGGGCCAGGCAGTGTTTAAAAGAATAGTTTCCGTGTAATTATTTATGGTAAAGCTAGCCAAGTGGCGGGTCCACCACTCCTACTACACAAGGTTCTTGTGACTCTTGGTATTGTGGTTTGTATGAACTTAAAGGTAGAAGTTTGCTGAATTCCTAAGGAAGGCTAACTGTGTCCAGTAGAGCAATGTCCTGGGTCCTGGTATGAAGATATCAAGCACAGGAATTTTGGCACACGAAAGTCAAACTCCTCCAGGACTATCCAGAGATGTCTGTGTAGGCTGCCCCTACTGTGGGCTTGGGGGACTGCAGGGCTGACCCTCATCAGGGAAGGAGGTTCCTAGAGGAATGATGTGTCTGTGAGAAGCCCACAAGCTGCAGTGGGACCACCATTGCAGAGCTGGCCTTCCTTGGTGTTCAGCAGCGTTTTACAGCGTCTTTAAGATGGACTGCTGACCGGAAACAGAGGAACATTTCTACAAGGAGGGACAGTCTGTCACTTCCTGAGCCCTGCCTCACTGACGCTGAGGTTAAGATGGTATACCTCCGACCACATTGCATCTTATTAAGGACTTTTATTAAAAACTTTAAGGTCAAATTTTATCAGGCCTTTATAGATACATTCTAATTTATAGGAAATATAGCAGTGAAAACATCTAGTCAGACAACGGCTTATAGAGGCCTTAGAAATATCTGGAATGTGAAACTCCGTCTGCAAAACACTGGTCCCATGCTTCCAGAAGTCGGGGGGCTAGGGAAGATGGCATGTGTGCTGATAAGGGAAAGCTGGGGGAGCTTGTGAGGTCAAGGATAGAAAACAAGCAATACCATGTATGGATTTAACTAGCTCCTGCTGGTTCAACATCACTGTGAACAAACATAGGGGAATGACTGGGAATTAGGAAAGCAGGTGCTGTCGTAGAGGTCTTGTCATACTGTGTTAGCTGTGACGCTAGTTTAGTGGCTGTAAGAACTGTCCCTGATGCTTAGGGTGGTGAACCAAACTAGCGATAAGATGGCCTTTAAGACACTTTAACACATTTTTGTGTGGATACGAGACTCAATAAATTCAAGACACAAGGAATCACTTTCCAGAGATGAGTCTTGGGTGGGCATCCAGGGTTGGGATCTGATACAGGCTGCCCACAGACACGTGATGGCCCACAGAGGGCTGGCTACTCTCCTTAACATGCACAGGACAGAAGCTAAGGGTTCCCCTGAGAAACTTTTCTAGCATCTGACAGGGTAATTATGTTTACTGACCACTTTAAAAATGGGAAAATGCATTTTTCACCAGAAATAGTAACACATGCTTATAAATTCAGCACTTGAGAGACTAGGCAGGAGAGCCAAGAAGCTGACAACCTGGGCTAAATAGTGAGAGCCTTTCCCCAGTAAATAAGAGAGTAAGAACTTCTAATTTGTGTGTGTGTGTGTGCGCGCGTGTGTGTGTACGTGTGCATGTGTGTGTGTGTCTATGCATGAAGTTCTGAGGATCAAACCCAAGGCTTCGCAAACAATAGGCAAGCATTCTACCAAAAAGCTACATCCCCAACTTTTTCTAGGGTTTATTTTTTTAATTAATTAATTCATTTTGCATCCCAACTACAGTCCCCCCCCTCCTTCCAGTCCCTCCAACTGCCCTCTGCCTCACCCCCATTCACTCCTACATTTTTATCTAGAAAGGGAAGGCCTCCCACGGATATCAACAAAACATGGCTTATCAAGTTGTTATAAGACTGAGTACCTTGCCTTGTGTTAAGGCTGGACAAGAAGGCCGAGTATGAGGAACAGGGCCCCAAAAGTTAGCCAAAGATTCAGAGACTGTCCTTTTCCCACTGCTAGGAGTCCCATAAGAAGACCAAGCTACACAACTGTCACATATATGCAGGGGGCCTAGGTCAGTCCCCTGCAGGGTTTCTCATCTTCAATGTACATTTGTATTTATTTAGTGTGTTAGTTAGGGTTTATATTGCTGGGACAAAACACCATGAACAAAAGGCAAGTTGAAAAGGAAAGGATTATTAGACTTACACTTCAGCATTGCTGTTCATCACTGAAGGAAGTCAGGACAAGAACTTGAACAGGGCAGGATCCTGGAGGCAGGAGTTGATACAGTAGCCACGGAGGGGTGCTGCTTACTGACTTGCTTCCATGGCTTTCTCAGCCTGCTTTTTTATAGGACCCAGAACCAGCAGCATCACCCACCATGGACTGGGCCCTCCCACATTGATCACCAATTGAGAAAATGTCTTTTAACTGGATCTCATGGAGTCATTTCCTCAGCTGAGGCTCCTTCCTCCCATGACACTAGTTTGTGTCAGGTTGACACACAAAACCAGCCAGTACTTTAGCCAGTTTGTGAATGAGCTTTTCCAACAGCATTTCACATGGCTCAGGCTTGCTTCTTACTTGCTATGTAGCTAAGCTGGCCTTGAACTCGTGGTCTCCCTGTCTTTCCCTCCTGTTCTCATTCCTCCGTCAAAAGGGAACTCTTACACGTTAGTGTTTACCCTTCTGTGATTTCTCTTCCACCATTGTCATCTAAGCTCCTTCACCCAAAGTGGACGAGGTGCAGGGTTGCAGTAGCTTCCCAAAGCCTAAGGCCTCCTAGTGCCCACCTCTGTTCCACCAGATTGGCAGGCTCCTTTTGAACGTTTCCTTTGGCTTAACAACCCACCGCATGATTAAATGTTTAAACAAATTCCACAAAGCACATCAATTATTACTAATGAATTCCAAATCAAATCATCCAGAACTACAAAGGCCAGCCAGATGTTTCAGGGCCTGCCAGATGATGTTTCAGGCAAGGAGAAAAGAGTGGGTGGGAGGCGTGGGGAGAAGAGAGATTCCTTCCCACCGCTCCATTAACTCAGATCTGAGAGCTATAATTTATCACGCACCCAATACAAGGAGGCATCGCATTGAATAGATGACTTGGAGACTGTCCTACCATTAATTTGATTGTAGAATATTAGTTTGCATTGGTATCATACATAATGATAACTCTTCAGACCTCTGACATATTGCCAGGAGGAAGAATTCCAATGGATGGAAAGGTCTTAATTGCCTTTCATTTGTGACCCTGAACTGTGGCAACACCTTATCCTAACGACTAGAGCGGGTGTTCCCACGAGCTCAGCAGAAACGGAGATGGGAAAGCATATGAACTGCTTTCCTGTTAAGGCAGAGGCCCTTCCTTATCATGGCCCCCAAGTTGGGCTTGTTTGAAGTTGTGGAATTCTTGTTAGTTCAGATAAACAGCTTGGGAATTCTTCGAAGGGCAGATAAACAGGCCAGTTTCGGCTCTGTGGTGTGGGACTCGGCACAAATGATTCGACTTAGTTGGTCTTAGTTCAAGAGCTCAGAACCACACCAGTCAATAGTGACTTATAAAATTCGCTAACAGCGCTGGGGAGACTTACTCAGTCAACAAAGCTCTCAGCTTGTAAGCAAGAAGACTTGAGCTAAATGTTCTAGAAACGGTGTTTAAAAAGCCAGGTGTGGTGGTGGGTGCTTGTGATTCCAGTGCTGTGAGTGTTGAGATAGAGTCCCTAGGGATCAACCATGCTAGCCTATGTTATGAGTTCTAGGCCAATGAAAGACACTGAGACCAGAAACGAACAAATTAAAATCCTCATAGCACCTGATGAATGACCCTGGAAGTTCCCTCTTGTTTCCATATGCATGCACACACATGTCCCTACACACGTGTGTACCTAAATATATCTTACATACTTGAATACATTTGAGTATACCCATGTATGCACATGCAAAATTTACTAACACACACACTCTTCTATACACACATATATGTAACATTAAGCAATAATTTTCATGTTTTTTTTTTGAGAAACTGTTTTCCATTTTCAGGTGCATAAAAGAAGGCACGCAGCAAAAGAAATGTTTGCATGCATGTGCTCTAAGTAATAGAGCTATTTTTAGAAAACAGTTGTTTTAAGATTCTTTTTTGGTCATTGATATCTTCAAACAGCCAGTGAGCTACTGGGCATAAAATGAACATTTCCAAAGGCTAGAGCGCCAGGGACCCGGATGAGAGTTGTGATGTGCTTTAAGGGACATCTGTCTGAGAGATAGCAGGAGCCTGTGGGGCCGGATGCGAGTGTCAGGCTAGCCACAAGCACTTTCTAGTCCTCAGAGGCTGGGGACTACCACCAACAAGGACATGAGAACGGTTTTCTACCATTGGTGTGGTTTCAACTGATCGATAATCATTCTGAGCAAATCACAGCGCATCTGACTCTCCTCCCAGCAGGAAGGTTTCTCCATTATCAGACAGAAGTGAAGAAATTCTGATTTTAGGCTGGGGCATTACTGAAAGTATGGGTCACTCATGAAGTGTTAGCAGGTCTGAGAAAGAAAAGGGTTTGATGGCACTCAGGTGGGACTGGACACACGTGGCTGCCCCTGTTCATCTCAGGTAGGGTCCTGTGTCAGAGAAGGAGCCTCTTTCTCAGACATGGAGATAATCTCCTGCTAATGACTTAATTTTTTTCTACTTATCTTCATCTTTAAAAAAATATTTTAATTGTGTGGTGGTGGTGGTGGTGGTGGTGGTGGTGGTGTGTGTGTGTATGAGAGAGAGAGAGAGAGAGAGAGAGAGAGAGAGAGAGAGAGAGAGAGAGAGAGAGAGAGAGAGAGAGAGAGAGAGAAGAGAGAGAGAGAGAGATTCAGACGTGAGAGGAAATCAGAAGACATTAGATCTCTCGGGGCTGTAGTTACAGGTGGTTGTGAGCCAACTGATTGGGGTTCTGGGAACCAAACTGAGGTCCTCAGCAAGAGCAGCAAGTGCTTTTAACTGCTGAGCCTCTGTCCAGTCCCCCTCTCGTCTTTATGCTCATGTTAAATGGCCATATATCTTTATGGATCTCATCATTAAAGCTGTGCTCGTAGATGTTAGAATGAAGAAGAATTCAGTGATGGATTTTTCTCTCTCGTATAATATTTGTTCAAAAGACCAGACTGTCTTTAATGTAGACTTGCAGTTTTTTTTAGAAGAAGACACAGTAGCTACCTCAGGAAAGCCCTGCAGAGGGAAGGTCTCGTGGCCACAGCTTGTGCTGTGGAAAGTCAGCAGGGTGAAGTTTTGTGTTTACTGGTGGCTACGCTTTGTGCTGTACTATAGCCTTACAATAGGTCTGACTTATAGACCCTAAAAATAAGACATAGTTTAGAGAGAGATGTAGGTTTGGTCATAGAGAAAATAATGGAATCAACAATGCCTTCCAACCATGAATATTCCAGAGCTGTCTTTCAGAGAGATTATTAAGCCAACAGCTACAAAATGGATGCTCTTTAATTTGTGCTGGCAAAAATTCTGCTCTTTAACGTGAGAACACATTATGGGTTAGTCTTTTTGCTATTGTTGTTCACACTTCTAAGATCAAGTCTCCAACAACATATATGTTTTAGAAACTTTAGTAAGACAGTCAGGCATATACCTCCCTTCTTTTTTACTCCTCACCCTCTTTACTGTATTTAAATTAATTTTACTGAAAAGTTACCATTATAAACATGCACAATGAATTTCAGATGTTTATTAATTATTAATACTTTGATTTTCAAGTGTAAGAAATTAGGAGTCTGAGTCTGTAGACCAATGGGAAAGCCTTTGGCTAACACAGGCCTTGGGTTCAATTCCAAGTGCTGCATAAATCCAAAAACCTAGCCAACCACCACCCCAAGGATAAATTCAAGGAAAAGTATATTTCTCCATCAAATTGCCTCCACCAAATACTACGGTTTTCTTCCTGTGTCCAAGTGCCATACTCAGAGTAACTGAAACCCAGTGTTTCCGTAACACTGCGGCTTTGAAGGACTTGTTCTTGAGGAAGGAGTGCTGAGTGAAGGCAGCAGTCAGAACTCCCGACCCATCAGAGCCTTGCACTGGAGGCCAACTTTCTCATAACGTAGTCACTCAACAAACCCTTACCGAGAGTCAGGCACCATCCTGGAGGTGGGTTTCAAGAATGAGACAGCCCCTGCCTTGGGAGACGTTCCATTCTACAGAGGAGATGGGATAATGCTCAGTGTACCCTCTTATACCCGGACAGGAAGAAGGGGCAACAGTCATAACAGCCCACAGTTATGAAATGGTTGCTGAGGGCATGTGTAGAAGAGATGCCGTGCCCCAGGGTGGGCTGTCAGGGAAACAGAGCATTTTATTATGTATGAAAACGAAGCAACTCCCACCCAGTGACTCACACGTCATGGAAGAAACGCGGTAATGTGGTGCAGGAGAAAGGGCCAAAGCAGGCTGATTGAATGTGGCTTTGTTTTACCGCCTCATAAAACCCAAAATGACAGATATTTCGGTGTCTCTCTTCCTCATTTCACCCCAGAACCTCCTTTGTTTTTCATTTTTACTTAGGCAGAGATATGAGATTGAGAATAGGCCAGAATGTCTTTAGTTAAACAAAACCCAACATTCAATGCCCTCCTGTCTTCCACAGCAAGATACTTCTGTGTCCGAGTTCACAGCATCATAGCTTCAAGTCTGCACAGCTGGGTTCTGATCTGGCCCGTCCCTCCAAAGGGCTGGGCCAGTAGAGCAGCATCACGTAACTGTGTCTGAGTTTTCCTCTCAGAACACAGACTGGGAATGTCTGACTTTCAGGGCTGACTTAGAAATAAAATAAGAAATTAATGAAGTGCTGTACCTAGCATGTGACACCACAAATAGATAACTATTGTCATTATTCTGTTAGCCTCACTTGGATCCAACACACAGGCACCCAAGACTTGGAACATTAATAAATTTAACATGCAAGTGTGTGTGTGTGTGTGTGTGTGTGTGTGTGTGTAACAGAGGGCAGGCATGGGAAGGGAGAGAGGGGATAGAGAGGAAGGAAGTGACAGAGACACAGAGAGAATGGTGTGCTCCCTCCTTGTGGGAATCATGGCGGAGATGGGTACGGTCATTTATTGAACCTGTATGAAGACAAACTGTATGGAAAGCTTCCAACATCCTACGTAGATGGCCCTCCTGGCTTACTCCCCATCTCCAGAAGCAAATATCAAAGCAAGGGCTGGAGAGATGGCTCAGAGGTTAAGAGCATTGCCTGCTCTTCCAAAGGTCCTGAGTTCAATTCCCAGCCACCACATGGTGGCTCACAACCATCTGTAATGAGGTCTGATGCCCTCTTCTGGCCTGCAGGCAGAATATTATGTACATAATAAATAAATAAATATTTAAAAAAATATCAAAGCAAAAGCATGCTTCTGAGGACATACCATGCTAAAATTACCTGTGTGTTTTTATCCAGGCTCTTACTGACACATCCTTCTTTTTCTGTATATGTATTTGTGTGTGTGTGTGTGTGTGTGTGTGTTTATATGTGGTATGCATAGAAACTCGCATGTCCAGGTATGTGTGTGGAGTCAGAGGACAGCCTGAATGGTTAGCTCTCTCCTGCCTTGTGAGCTCAGGTCATCTGGCTGTCAATCAGGCAGCAAGCAGTTCTACCCGCTGAGTCATCTTGGTCCTCTTCCCTTGTGTGCTCTGTGACACTACCACATTCTTGTCTCACTCACCTCTATGCTGATGTTTTGTTTGTGATCTAACTCATAAAACTTGCTTGAAGATCAGAGTGCGGAGCTAAGTCACTAGTTACCCAGAGAGGCCAGGCAGTGGTGGTACACATCTTTAATCCCAGCAGTTCAAGGCTACCCTGGGCTACATAAGATCGGTCCAGTCTAAAAGAGGAGCAGAGACAGTTAGTTGGTGGTGGCTCACACCTTTAATTACAGTTCTTGGGAGTCACACAACTTTAATCCCAGCAACAGGAAGGTGGAGACAGGAAGGGATATGGCTGGGCAGAGAGAGGAATATAAGCCAGAAGGAGACAGGAGCCCAAGTATTCAGTCTGAGGACTTGGTAGAGTTAAGAACTAGTGGCTGGCTGCTCTGCTTCTCTGATCTTTCAGTATTTACTCCTATATCTGACTCAGATTTTTTAAAAAATATTTTATTTATTTAATATGTATATAATATTCTATCTGTGTGTATGCTTGCAGACCAGAAGAGGGCACCAGACCTCATTACAGATGGTTGTGAGGCACCATGTGGTTGCTGGGAATTGAACTCAGGACCTTTGGAAGAGCAGGCAATGCTCTTAACCTCTGAGCCATCTCTCCAGCCCTTTTTTATTTTAAAAAACCAATTAGAATTTGTGCTACAGACCTCAGAGGACCCCCTCCTCTTTTTTTTTCTTTCCAGGAAGACATACTCTTGACTTCCTTCTTGTTCCTCAGGGCGTCCATTTCATGCTGCCATCCTAACTGAAAGCCTCTACTTCCTTTCTGTCCATCAGACCTTCTCTATGGCCCCATCTCTTTTTCATAGAGCATGTTCCAAGCCCAGATCCTCTCCTCCTAACGGACTCAGAGCTTTGTTCCCTCTTGAATCTTCCCCCATGATCATTGCTACTCACCCTTGAGAGAAGCATCATTCAATTACTTGCCCAATGGAATAACAAGTGATTTTGTTAAACTCAAGAAAAAAATCTTACTGATTTCTGCTTCCTTTTATTCCTTTCCTTTGTGTTCAATAGACTTTTTTGTTTATTTCAGGAGTAAAATAAAAAATAAAATGTTAACTAAAACTAACCAAAATATCAACTCATTCATAAGGGAGGAAAATAAGATAAAAGATTCTTGTAGCTCAGTCAGTAGAGTAGTTGAATTGCTTGCATGAAGGACTAAGTTGGTCCATTCCTAGCACTGCAGTGAAACTGGGCATGCTAGCATAAGGCTATAATCCCAGCATGAGGGACTTGAAGACAGGAGGATCAGAAGTTCAAGATCATCCTCAACACATGGCTAGGGTTTTTGTTTGTTTTTAGTGTATGAGTGAGTATATGAGTATGTAATGAGAGTGGGGGTAGTATGTGTTGGGGGTATGTGCTTGTGTGCACCAGGGAGGTCAGAAGAAAACACTGGGTGTCCTGCTCAATAGTCTCCACCTTATTCCCTTGGAACAGGAGCTGGGTTGACAGTTAGTAAGTCTCAGTGATCCTCCTCACAGTGCAAGGACTACAAGGGCATATGGCTGTGCATAGCCTTTTACATTGATATGGGGATATGAGGTCGGGTCCTCTTGTATGCACAGCAAGCACCCTTACTTGTTGAGACACCATTCTAATCCTATTTGATGAGTTAGAAAAGATTCTGTGTCAAATAAAACAAAACAAAACAGCTTTCTGGTCTCTCTCAAGGGAGACTGAAGAAAGATTTACATCCAATAAAGTCTCACATTCTTATCTAATTTCCAGCAAAATCCTGAAGTTCTTCTGGAAAAATGGATATGAAAAAACTAGTTATGGAAAATCTGATTTTAACTTCCACCTTACAGGACTGAATTTCAAAGCTGCTTCTCAGATTTATGTTGGCCACAAACTGTACCCTCTAGGCCTACTGAAAAAAATTTGAAAGTCTATGCATAGATGGTTGTTTACAAGGACTATTTAATATCAGACATGGATGACAAAGCCAATCTTGTACCCCAGGGCAGTTTGCTCTTTCCCCGTATGTTGCTAATCTCGCTCTCTTCTCCAAATCAGTCTCGTTTTCTAAATTTCTTCCCCCTTTTTTGTATTCCTGTCATTTAGCTGCCCAGCTCCTGTACTAATTTCTAGCTATAAGGTTACAAGGAATTTAGGAGGCAAAGGCAGGTTAAAAGAAAGCCTTAAATAAATGAAAGAATAGACGCAGAAAGAGACGACTCAGGCTCTGCAGAATGTGATGTCTCTCAGGCCTAAGATCCGGCTTTGTACAGACACGTTCACGGCCTTGCTTTATCGTACGGACATTTATTCCTGAGACAATAGCATTATCAAAGGCTTCTCTGCATATTTGCAGGAGTATTTTAGACACACCCTGCACTTAATGAGTCCAGTGTTTTTTTTTTTAAGAACCTTACTCAGGGCATTTGGAATGGCTTTTTTTTTCTTCTGTGTTAAAATAAAGACTACACCGCTGAGCTTTTATCTGTTAAAAAGAATCCACTGGTGAACATGTTGGTGCCCTGGTTTTCATTAAGTTTGCATATGGTGATACATCTACGAGTCATCAGCATGAGGAGATGAAGAGTCCCCGGGATGGCTTTATGGAGAGCTTGACCTCGGCACTCTGAGGGCTGCCTGCCCCCTTTCCATCATCGACCCCATTCATTAGTGGAAACTCATACGGCGTTTTGCTGAAACTTGTCTATTTCCCCCTGAGGGGGCCATACTGTCGTCAACCCCCTTTCCGTGTTTGCGGGCAATCTTTTAACACTCTCAGTTGACTGGCTGCCTGGAACATGGTTCATTTCTGCAGAAAGCAGCTCCTCTCCCTGTCCCGACAGCTTCACAGAGTCCTCACATAAACTGCCCCAAAAACCACCTGGTAGAGCTCAAACCGAGGCTCACACAAGAGCAGACACACACCTGAGCCCTGGACCACTTCAAGCCAATCCTATTTGACATTTCCCAGCGTCCATCCAGCTTTGGGTTTAGGGAATGCCAGCTCTCCCATTTTCTGGTTTGTGTGACTTGGGGATGAAGCCAGGTGGTGGTTTTCTTCTGTATGAAATGCGTTTCATTGCTTTGTCACCAGGGTTCGATAAATTAATCAGTGGAAACTACTTAAAGCTGTAAGTAGTAAGCATATCATGAGGGTTCAATGATACTTCTGGTATTGTCAGAACTGTGTTAGAAAACAGACCCACAGGGAAGATCTTAACATTTCTGTTGTAATAGTCAGTGGGAAGAAAGACTGAGGTGGGACGCTGAATGGCTTTGTCACCACCCTTAGAAAACACCACCAACAGAGCTCGGTGGACGCTTTAGTTGGTTAGGCAAGTTCCCTGTGAGAAGAAGCTGGTGTGATGATATATGGCTCCAATCCCAATGATGGGAAATAGTGCTCAGGAAAGTTCCAGATCTTGCTGGCTGGCCAGTCTAGCCAAATCAGTGAGTTCCATTCAGTGAGAAGTCCTGTGTCCAAAGTAAAGTGTCTGCTAGAGTTCTGATAGGAGGTCCAAGAAGAAAGAGAGGTTAAAGACAGAGCTATAGAGGACTGGTAGAGCGCTTGCTTGATGTGCATGGGGAAAACCCCAGCACTTCCCAAAGAAATAAGTCAGGTGGGGAGGGATCAGGAAAGACCCCCTGCCCACAGCACATATACACCTCCCTCCCCATGAGTGTGTGAGTACACACACACACACACACACACACACACTCCTTCCTTCCTTCCTTCCTTCCTTCCTTCCTTCCTTCCTTCCTTCCTTTTGTTTTTTTTTGTGTTTTTTGTGTGTGACATGGTCTCTCTATGTAGCCTTGGCTGTACTAGAACTCATTCTGTAGATCAGGCTGACCTCAAACTCACAGTGATCCATCTTTGCCTGCCTCTGTCTCCTGAGTATTGGTATTAAAGGCAAGTGTCACCACTGCCCAGTCACACACACACACACACACACACACACACACACACACACACACACACACGAACAGTTTGGTGAACAAATATCACTTTTTAGAGTAATTTGCAACCAGTTTAATTAAAAAGTGAGCAAAAGACGTGGATAGATTTTTTTAAAAGGTAGATAAATGTCCACACCACAAGGTATTCAACATGGAAATCAAAACCACAATAAGATGCCCAGCCAGACTCACCAGGATAGCTACCATAATTCAATAATGGCAAATTGCTGTCAAAAACAGAACATGGGGCTGCCGAGATGGAAAAGAACTTAGGAGTTCCTTGAAAGTTAAAAATGTGGTGTATTGGATCCTCACCTGAATAGCACACCATACAGAGGTTGTAGAAACCGGCTCAACATGGCATGGTACAGGTATGAGGGCGCTCTCCACATGGCCTAAGACAGGTGCCCTGTGATCTGTTTACTTTAATCCTGCTAGATGCCTTTTATTTGAGGAGCTCCAGGACAGGCGACTTATGGCAGGATAATCCCCAACCTAAGACAGGGCCCTGGGAACCCTAGGATGGGTAAGGGGGAAAGAAAAAAGGCCTGGTCCCCACTCGACCTAAGAATCATCAGGTACCCCTCTGTTCCCAGGAGAGGTAAATTGCTTCTCCACTCGAGAGGAGGGTCTCTCCTTATCTCAGTCCCTTCTCCTTTAGATCTGACACCATGGTTGACTCTGACTGGTGCTCTCACGTAATAACTACCTGCCTTTATATAAGAGAAAGGGGGATCTGTTGGGAGCCGTTTCCTAAAAATCATTACAGGAACCATCACCCTGGCGAGTCTCAGAACCCCACACCCATAATTGTGCTAAGAATAGTTCTATTGCCCCACACCCAATTAAAGCTGTTAATGGAGAAAAAATAAATAAATAAAAAAAGAAGCAAAATTTTGAATGAGAAAAATATACTATGAGAAATTTTTAATGGATGAGTCTCTGTTCAGTTTTTGTACACATAGTAAAAATATAGAAATGAAACAACTGTTTATGAACCTGTAATCTGAACAAAAATTATGGTTTTATAGTAAGGGACTGGAATAAAGAAGAAACATAATAGTCCAGTGATTTTAACAATCATGTATTTCATGCCAAAAAAAAAATGTGATGTATCTATGCAATGAAATCTTTCACAAGAAACAAAAAGGAAGAAAATCAAGAGAATGAACTACTGACACATATGATAATGTGCTAAAAAATTAGGCTAAAGAGAAACAAGTCAACAACTGAACATAACAGGTCACGTGATTCTCTTCCTATGAAATAGCTGAAGGAGTGAATGCTCAGAGACAGAGGCTGGAGGAAAGTAGGGAGTCATGGCAGTTTCTTTCTGGGGCGGGGTGTGTGAAAACGCTTCAGAACTAGACGGGAGTGATGGTTGCACAATGTTACAAATGCACTAAGCCCTATCACTGCCCAGGTTTTATTACCTACTGTAGCCTCGAGTACTCTGGTAGCGATTAAATCTGTTCATTTCCTTTATTATCGGCCTGGCTCAGTGAGAACAAGTTGCATTGAGTCTGTCTTTGATGTCACTTAGCTGAATCATTCATGCTAACATGGAAAATTCCATGTTACGTGAATTCCACCTCAATTAAAGAAAAAAATATGAGTTGAATCACACCCGCTTGCCAGGGAGGATGATTTTTCAGGGCATTTGATACTTCAGTGAAGAAGGCATAGAAAAGGTCTTTTCCTAGGCATAGCCATGTGCTACTTAACAATAGGCACACAGTCAGAAACTGCTATTAAGAGATTTTGTGCATAGGCACCAACGAGTATGCTGGCAGACACTAAGATGACCAGGGCGTTCTATGTGATATCAAGCGGCCACTGTCTGATATGTGGTCCATCATAGACCTGACATAATTTGACACATGATTATTTCAACAACTTAAAAAAAACCTGAGGAAATGGTCTATTTGGAAATCAAAAGTCCCACATGAAATTGGTAGTCAAGCCTGCTTTTCAGAATCAAAAGCATTCTTTTTTCACAGGAGAACAGCCTAGTCAGGGCCCCTGCTGTGGGAGCCATCCTAGCTGTGGTGGTTGGTGAACTAGGAAGACAGGATGCCCAAGTAGAGCACAGGTCAGACAAAGCTTGCCAGGCAGAGTGGGGGATCCTGATATCACGGAGAAAAGCGAAAGAAGGCTTATACTCCGATTAGAGTCTTCCAGGATGTTCTCTGGGAAAACACTGCAACAGACACATTGTCTTAACCTGGAAATATAATCAGTGTGGAGAACAGGGACACCATGGTGGGTTAGAAGAGGACAGCATTTGGGAGGGTGGCTTTTTCAGTTCATTTTGTACGAAATGTACAGCACTTACCATGTCCCTGGCACAGACAGTCCCATGAAAGAGAACTGACCTCTGCACAATTGTGTAGCAGTTCTAAGTGTCCCATTTTCACTGCCGGCGTAGAACTTAGGAGAACCCCATGAAGCCGGTGGCCTCAACCATATAAAACTTTCAGCTGTCCCTTGTTATATTTCCCATGGTGACCCATCTCCACCCATGTGCTTTGTTTAACTGCCCGTGAGCATATCGCTCTCAATCTCCCGTCTTTGTTCTCTTGTTGCCCAGCTTTTATCACGCTATGCAGCCCAAATACTCCTGTGGTGACTAACTGTTTTTTTCTTTGTCATTATCTGTCCAACTAATGAAACCCCATTGTCCCGCACCTGGCTTTGATGCTGGCTGACGGACTTCTTTCCAGCTTAATTGTTGAAGAACCTGTCTTAGTATTCAGTATTAATTATACTTTGTGGATTTCAGTGGGAAAATAGTCCCAGGATGGAATGTGACACAGGAGCAGGTCCAAACCCCGAACACCCTTCCAGAGAGACAGTGCCCAGAGCTCTTTGGTGCTGGGAGGCACAGTGCTGCAGTACTGTGGGTGCCTTTAGAAGCACAAAGACATTGATACACCAAGAGATTACCAGGAACTCATAAAAGGAAGGAGAGTACAAGGCACAGGGAGGCAAGAGTAATAAGAAGGCAGAGATACTCAGACCACTACCTCTAACCTGTTGTAGAATTAATATGGGGTCATAAGTGGTCACCTTCCATTGTGTGCTTCCGGGAGGCACCATAGTTAAAGCCATGGACGTGGGAATTAGAGGAGTGTGGGTTTCAAGTCAAGCTCTGCCCATTACACTGATGATCTATAGGTAGGCTGCATGGCCACTATACACTCAGTTTCCTCTTGAGGAGAAAATGAACAGCAAATCACATTAGCTATCACGACTCCCCACTTCTGCCTTCCCTTTTAAAACTGTGTCTTCTCTACTATATGAGGCTCAGGCTGAGTTCTGAGAGGCATGGCTAGAAAGGATTATGGGATAAGACTGACCCTCAAAAAGCAGCTAGGCAGCCAACCAAAAGCACAGTAATGTAGCAGGATACAAGATTAACTCAAAAGATTCAGTAGCCCTCCTGTACACAGATGATAAATGGGTTGAGAAAGAAATCAGAGAAACATCACCCTTCACAATAGCCACAAATAGCATAAAATAGCTCAGAGTAACTCTAACCAAACAAGTGGAAGACTTGTATGACAAGAACTTTAAATCTTCAAAGAAAAAAATTGAAGAAGATGCCAGAAAGTAGGAAGATCTCTCGTACTCTTGTGTGGGTAGAATTTACATAGTAAAAATGGCAATCCTACCAAAAGCAATCTACAGATTCAATGCAATGCCCAGCAAAATTCTCAAAAAAAAAAAAGGTACTCAACTTCATATGGAAAAGCAAGAAATCCAGGATAGCCAAAACAATCCTGTACAATAAAAGAATTTCTGGAGGCATCACAATCCCCGACTTCAAACTCTGCTACAGAGCTACAGTACTGAAAACAGCCTGGTATTGGCACAAGAACAGACAGGAGGACCAATGGAACTGAATCAAAGGTGCGGATATTAATCCACACACCTTCTAACACCTGATTTTGACAAAGAAGCAAAAAAAAATCAAATGGAAAAAAAGAAAGCATATTTAACAAATGGTGCTGGCATAACTGGATATCAATATGTAGAAAAATGAAAATAGATTCATATCTATTAAAATGCACAAAACTCAAGTCCAAATGGATCAAAGACCTCAACATAAAGCCAACCACACTGAACTTCATAGAAGAGAAAGTTGGAACTACATTTGAACACATTCTTAATGTGACCACAAGAGATCACTTCCTAAATATAACCTCAGCAGCACAGACATGAGAAAAACAATTAATAAATGGGACCTCCTGAAACTGAAAAACTTCTGTAAAGAAAAGAATATGATCAACAAGACAAAATGACAGCCTATAGAATGGGAAAAGATCTTCACTAACCCCACATCAGACAGAGGTCTGATCTCCAAAATATACAAAGAACTCAAGAAATTTGTCATCAAAAGAACAAATAATTCAATAAAAAAAATGGAGTACAGACCTAAACAGAGAACTCTCAACAGAGGAATCTAAAATGGCTGAAAGACACTTAAGGAAATGCTCATCATCCTTAGTCATCAGAGAAATGCAAATAAAAACAGCTCTGAGATTCCATCTTACACTTGTAAGAATGGCCAAGATCAAAAACACTGATGACAACTTATGCTAGAGAGGTTGTGAGGAAAAGGGAACACTTCTGCCTTGCTGATGGGAATGCAAGCTGGTACAACCCCTTTGGAAGTCAGTGTAGTGATTTCTCAGAAAATTAGGAAACATCCTTCCTCAAGACCCAATAATACCACTTTTGGGTATATATCCAAAGGATGCTCAATTATGCCACAAGGACATGTGCTCAACTATGTTCATAGCAGCATTGTTTGTCATAGCCAGAACCTGGAAACAACCTAAATACTTCTCTCACTCTTTTTGAGCCTAGATTTCTCCTTGTATTTATTTTCTCTGCCTGCCAGCCCCACCTATCCCTCTTCTGCCTAGCTATTGACCTTTCGGCCTTTTATTAGACCAATCAGATGCCTTAGGTAGGCAAGGGAAAACAGCAGCTCATCTTTTCCTAATAAAACAAATGCAGCAGACACAAATGTAACATGTCTTACAGTGGTAAAATAATGTTCGTCAGCATGAACAGCTGGAATTCACTTTTGCCTAGCTAAAGTAATATTCCACAACCATTGTTTCCACCCTCAGATGAGGCAATGAGCTCTCTAATTCAGAGACCATCAAAATGCTTACTTCAGAAAATTTGGAAAACTTCGCACCCTTCACCCTTAAAGTTTTTGGCATTTCCCTTTGTGTCATTGATTTGATGCAATGTGACTTCTGCCATATTATAAACACTGGCGCCTAACACCATGGCAATGCCCCAAACCCATCCATTAGCTACAAATAGCATGGGTATTTTATACCCACTATCACCAACAAGTTGGTTGCCAAACTGTCATCTAGACAACTAGGAATGAGTTTGAAGTTGTTTCCTGACGGTGAGAACGTCTGTAACCTTCTGTTGTCTCCTCAGCCCTGAAATTCCGTCTCACCTCTCCCAGAGAATTTTATCCCATTATCTTGTTATGCTTGCAAGTTTTTTTAACCAATCATTCAAACATAATTTCCTATAATAAAAATACCCACATAAAAGTAAATATTTTTCTGAGATTGCTAAGTATTTAGTCCTGGACTGAATTCTCAAATTCTACTAGAAGCCACTTGATCAAAGTGATGAACATAGATTAAGCTTTGGACAAGTAATTGTCAGAGCTAAAATATGAAAGTTTGCTGGAAATATGTTTTTGGAGGGCAGCCTCTCTGGAGAGCCATCCTCACCAAGGTTGGGCTGACACCAGGAAGGCAGAGTCCAGGAGAGGAGCTGAGCCAGAAGCTGGCCAAACAGCTGCACTTCAATCGTCTCCCAGTTGGCTACCTTCTTCCAAAGGCCGAGGGTCCTTAGCTTCTTTTATCTTTGTTTCCTGTCTTGTAAACTGCAGTTAATGTAATGTGTCCTGCTTCCGTCTGAGGGTTGTACAAAGTTTCACCCTCCGTAATGTAAAATGAAGGGTGTGAGATTAGCTCAGTGGTAAAGCACTTGTCAAGTATACAGGAGACCCTGGGTTGAGTATGATCGTGTAAAAACGATCTGTGCACATTGACAAGAAAGTAAAATTGTGTTGATATACAGTAGCAAGGATAGAAGGAAATGTCCTCTCTGAAATGTGTCTGGAATAGTATGATCTTTACACTTAATTCATATCCCTAGTATTAGAAGAAAACTGAAACAAATTCGTTAAAAAAAAGAAAAAGAAAAACATTAAGGTCCTTAGGGATCTTTGAAGTAATCTTCAAAATGAAATTGAAAGATTTACTAATCATGAAGATATTTCTAGGTAGGCTTCCAGCTTGGGAGCACAGCCCAGGGAAAACCATCCACTGACTAGTAACTTGGAAATGAGTTTGGGAATCATAGACTCACACTCTGTGTCTGCACAGTGGCAGCTTCTGGTTCAGGAGCCTTTTGTTTTGGGCTTTGAGGGCTGGGCACTGAGGTATGTGTTGTTCTGGGCTTTTGAGGGTGTGCACTGAGGTGTGTGTCTGTGTGTGTCATCCTGGGCTTTTGAGGGTGTGCACTGAGGTGTGTGTCCGTGTGTGTCATCCTGGGCTTTTGAGGGTGTGCATTGAGGTGTGTGTCTGTGTGTGTCATCCTGGGTTTTTGAGGGTGTGCACTGAGGTGTGTGTCTGTGTTCTTCTGGGCTTTTGTGGGTGTGCACTGAGGTGTGTGTCTGTGTGTGTCGTCCTGGGCTTTTGAGGGTGTGCACTGAGGTGTGTGTCTGTGTGTGTCATCCTGGGCTTTTGAGGGTGTGCACTGAGGTGTGTGTCTGTGTGTGTCATCCTGGGTTTTTGAGGGTGTGCACTGAGGTGTGTGTCTGTGTGTGTTCTTCTGGGCTTTTGTGGGTGTGCACTGAGGTGTGTGTCTGTGTGTGTCGTCCTGGGCTTTTGAGGGTGTGCACTGAGGTGTGTGTCCATGTGCATCTCTAGAGTAAACAGATATGAAGGAAGTGGCAAGGGTGGGAGGAGAGAACAGGAAAACAGGACGATGCCGCGTGTTTGAAGTCTCCCCATCTTGACTCCATCAGTCCAATCCCCTGGAGAATCAACAAAGTGAGCTGGCTTGTTTGCAGCAAGGCTGGGTGGGCCTCTGCCAAAAGTGGAGGTGTGGCAGCTCTCCCCCATGGCCACACCTCAGCTGGGCTTTGAAGTTGACCTGAACAATTGTCTCATTGAGTGTTCAATATTGCTGTGGTTATAATTTAAACTTGAATCAGGAACAAAGTGTTTTTTACTATTGAATAAGTCCTCTGTGAGGAGGCTCTCTGTATACATATGGCTTCCCTCTGTTTCCCCCTTCTAGGTGGTGCAGACATCTACATGCACAGACATATACATACACACAGACATATGTACACACACACACACACACACACACACACTTTGAAACCATTTCTAAGCAGAGCTGGTCAGTGGACCATCTGTGATGCCAGGGCTCATTGCAGGAGCCTCATAGTGACAGAGCAATTAAAAAATAGTTATTCAGTCTCCCTCCCTCCCTCCTTCCTCATAGTTTTCCCCTTTTCTTGCTTCCTTTTTCTTCTTTCTTTGAAAAATGACTGATTACCCTTACTCCTCTTCCCCTGTCCTCTGAGGATAGACTTGAACTTACTATCTAGCCGAGTATGGCTCTGTAGACCCGCTTCTGTCTGAAGTGCTGGAGTTACAGGCACACTTGTGACAGCAGGCTCAGTTTGGGGTGGAACCCAGGGTATCATGTATCTAACATAAGCATTCTGCCAATGGCCTAACCTAGTTAGTGCTCCTTTGTCTTCTTCAAACACTAGCACTGTGGGGTTATAAGTGTAATGTTCATTATAAACTATTAGGAGAAACAAAGATAAGCAAAAACTCAACAAATCAAAGAAAAATATGTGAGTTATTTCATTCAAATTAATTTCAGTTAACATTCTGCTTATCCAGAATTCCCACACATCTGCCTCTCTCTGTTATCTCGTGTGTGTGTGCGTGTGTGTGTGAGAGAAAGAGAGAGAGAGAGAGAGAGAGAGAGAGAGAGAGAGAGAGAGAGAGAGAGACAGACAGTCAGAGACAGAGAGAGAGAGAGAGAGGGAGAGAGAGAGAGGACTCTCACTTCCCCCAACTTGATTTAACTCTAAATTCTGAATCGAATCTTTCCGTCTCCTTCACTGGTTGATGCTTTGGTTTTGTTCACGAGCAGCTAACTCAGGCTATGGAATATGGTGCAGTTTTCAGGCCAGCATCATCGCAAATCAACCCTAAAGTCTATGTATGAGAAGGCGACATGGGGTTAACAGTTCTCAGTTAGTCTCTGCTGCTGTCTGTGGTGCCGTCTGAGCAGGCTTGTCTTCTCTCTCCTGACAAAGTGTGATTGAGAAATGGAATTAGCCTCCTCCCAGGGCCAGCATGAGCTTCCCTCCTCGGTTTCCTCTGCTCTCACATCTCCAAGGGGAAGACTCTCCAGGGTAGTGGGGTCTGCTTCTGCACAGCACACAGATGCTTAGCGGGCACTTAGGAATGTGCCAACTAGCTTTAGACAGTTCTGGGAGAGAAAAAAGTGTTGATAAAGGCTTGGATATGGGGTAAGAGGATGAAAAAGAAAGAATGACAGAAGAGAAAGATAAGAAATGATTCTGAGCTGTGCACTTAATCTAACTTTATGGGTCCTAGTCACAAGGCATATAAACCAACCAGTGCACATGTAAGGATGCCCACATGGGGGGGGGAGGATGGCCAGCATGGGACCTGAAGTAAGGCACAGTAACTTGGGGCAGTTGAGAGCTTGGAGTCTTCCATCTGTGTCACTCTGTCTCTTCAGTTCCTCTATCTCCCAAGCCACATCTTTGAACCACCCTCTGGCAATTGTCCCTAGAAGCTTTAATGTCATGACAGCCCTGTTCTGGCCACCAGATCTGAGAATTGTTTCTATCTTATTTTGGATTTGTAAAATGGCTCCTAGTGAGCCAGTTTGGGCATGAAAAAATTGAAGATCCCATTAAAAAGAGTTGTACTCTTGATAATTCAGTCTTAATATCTGAAGGGACAGATGGAAGGAGGGAGGGAAGAAAGGAGGGGAGGGAAAGAGAGGGGTGAGGGAGGGAGGGAGAGAGAGAGAGAGAGAGAGAGAGAGAGAGAGAGAGAGAGAGAGAGAGAGAGAGAGAACAAGCACGCATAGCCAGTGCATCGCTAGACCTCTGTCTGCACAGTCTGTTAGAGCCGACTGGTTGCCCTTGGGTCTAGCCTCCACCCGAGGACTCGGAGCATGGTTTGGGTGGACGGACTTTAACAGTCGCATGGGGACACTTCAGGGATGTGATCAGGCTTGTGTGCTCCCTTCAGTCCAGACCTTTGTCACCAGTGAATATTAAAAAATGTATTAACATAATTGCTCTGTCCATCTTTAAGCCCTTAAATTGGTTCCTTATCTTATTAATAAATCCTTCACATGGTTCATGTGTGAAGGACGGGAAGGTGTAAGTAGGGGAAAATAGACTAGCAAACACCATCAACAAAGCAAATTCTGAGGGCCCTGGATTCCGCTTTGCCGGTCATGTCACATCTTTGCCGGTCATATCACTTTGCTGATCATGTCACGACTGTGTTTTCAGCTTCTGCTCTAAAAACACTGTTCAATGAACTCTCTTTTATACTGCTCTCACATCCTCAAGTTTTTTGGTTCTTCACTGTGATACTGGGGACAAAAGTCCATTCCAAGTGAGGGATTCAGTTGGGGCAACACGAGTCCTAAATTTTGTGCTGTCCAGCTTTCTTTAACAAAATAGCCGAATTAAGTCACAAATAGAAAAGGTATCCTTTGCCTCTTGGCTTTAGTGGTTCCAGTCTGTGATCAGGAGGACCCATTGGATGCTGATGGCATTGACTGTGAGCCTGTGATGGAGAAAACTACTCCTCTCATGGACAGGAAACAAAGGAGGAAGAGGAAGAGGAAGTGTGAAGAGGTCAGGGTCTCCCCATCTCCTTCAAGTGCATGCCCCCAATGACCTAGGGACTAACCCTAACAGCCGGATACGAACAGGGGTCCATGATTAACCTTGGGGAGAGGAGTGAAGGGGCAAGAGACACGAGAAATGATGGCAAGACAGGATTTCTGATCAAGCCGTCCAGTTTATTATTTCCTCAGAAGCTGTTATATAGCAAATGGGCAAAGGGGGGAAGGGAAAGGTGTCAGGGGGAAGGAAGGGTGTCAGGAAACTCAGGTCTGCTGGAATTCAGGTCTGGAGACATCCCCAGATGATAAGTAAATTCTGAGGGTCTGTGATTGTTGACTAACAAAGGAAATGCTAACTGATTCCGGAGCCTGGTTCCTGTAGGAGATAAGATGCCAGGTTGATTTCCTAGACCCTGCACAGGGGATAGAGGTAAAGACCCCAACTACTAGATCTTACCACCTCCTAGTAGCATCACCCTGGGCACATGTGCCTTTGGGGGACCTTAATCAAAACTTAAGAAAATATGAGTGGCGAGACGGTTCAGCTATTAAGAGCACTTACTGCCCTTGCAGAGAGCACAGGTTCTATTTCTGGCATCCACACAGTGGCTCCCAACTGTCATCTGTAACCAACTGTCTGTAATGGTTCTGGGGCCTGACACCTATTTCACATAAAAAAGCTCTTATACCCGTGTGGTGCACATACATACACACAGCCGTCCCCCCCCCAACCGATTACAATATGCAAACTTACCTCCTGTTAATGGCTAAGAAGTAAAATTAAGAAAACAGCAGTAGTTGAGAGGGTTCTCTGTAGAAAATCCGGGCCAAATCTGACACTGTAAACAAACAAACGGAACAACACACCAACACGCCCTTCTGGTGTTTGACAATAATCAAATGGTTCCAGGAGGATCCTGAAGTTTTTTTTTAATTAATTTATTTATTATGTATACAATATTTTGTCTACATGTATGCCTGTAGACCAGAAGAGACCAGACCTTATTACAGATGGTTGTGAATCACCATGTGGTTGCTGGGAATTGAGCTCAGGACCTTTGGAAGAGCAGGCAATGCTCTTAACCTCTGAGCCAGCTCTCCAGCCCTCCCCCCTTTTTTAAAGAATAATTCCAAGGCCTACTTCTAAGTCTATTCCATCTTTAGCTTCATGAGTGAACGGCAAGTGCTCAAAGAATTTTAGCTCCAAACAAACGTCAGGAACTGCTGCAAGTAGACATGACGTGAGACTAAGCTCCGAGGAGAGATCAACCATTTCCGTGGTGGATGGCCCCCCGAGCAGCCCACAACAGTCATCGGGAGGGAAGATGAAGTAGGGTGTCAACAATTCGCTGGCCCAATGATTACCATGTCTTCAGCTTGAGAGGCTCAGGTTGCAGGTTTAGAAGCCCTTCATCCATTTGCACCGGACAATGTGCGTGTCCCTGAGGATGTCACAGGCGGCATCTATCATCTTAACACACCTGGGCCTTTAACAAACTCAAACTCCTCTGCCGGAGAAGACTGGAGTTTGCAGCTAGGTGAAAGACTGCTTGCGCTAGCTGGTTTTTGTGTCAACGATACAAGCAAGAGTCTTTTGAGAGAGGAACCTCAATTGAGAAAATGCCTCCCTAAGATTTGGCTGTAGGCAAGCCTGTACGATATTTTCTTAATTGGTGATTGATGGGAGAGGGTCTAGCCCTTTGTGAGTGATGCCATCCCTGGGCTGCCCATCTTGGGCACTATGAGAAAGCAGGCTGGGCAAACCACGGGGAGCAATCCAGCCAGAAGCACGCTTCCATGGTCTCTGCATCAGCTCCTGCTTCCAGGTTCCTGCCCTGACTTCCAGGGAGATTACCTGAGAGCTGTGACTTGGTTTTTGTCATGGCATTTCATCCCAGCAATAGGAACCTCATCCAAGACCCTGCTCAAAGTTTCTTTCATGTTATATACACTCGCTTGCCCCATCTACCCTCTGACCCACTTCAATGCTGACAAGCTTTCTCCTCCGTAGAATTGCCTTTTCTCTCTTCTCATGCAACACACTAGGAAGCCGGGCCTCCCTAACAAAGGCTGTTCTTTATTAGAGGGATTGCTGATAATGTGTAATCCCTGTATTCTCTGTTTCCAGATCTCTCTCACGAGTTGCACTCTGATCTCTACACATGATATGCACACACACACACACACACACACACACACACACACACACACAAATAAATAAAATAAATTGGAATAATTCTTTTAAGAGTAGAATCCCATATCATAAGTGATTTTAGGGGTTGCACACACCTCTGTCTAGCTGTGGTTAAATTTCAAAGCACATGGCCTCCTTGCCTCTTTTTCCCTATTCTTACTGTGGATGGATTAGGCCCTGACACAGGTAGGCAGAGAAAAAGCAGAGGCATAATAAAAATAAAAGATAAGTCAGTATGTGTGTGGTTTGGAAGAAGATGAAATGAAGTTGCTGTGGCTTGAATTGTCTTTCCTCCAGATTCTGTATGTTGAGGTCCTTACCCCCATCATGTCATCGTGTGGCCTTATGAGGTCATTTGAGAAGATCATAATCCAAAAGGGTGGTCACCCTAATAAAAAAGGAAAATCTGGACACAGCTACATGGAGCAAATCCTCCCCTCTGAGAGCTATCTCTGGCTCTCAGACTCCCGCCTCCGGACCGGCGACAAAACCGTCTGAGCCGTCTTATCTGTGGTGCTTTGTCATGGATGCCCTAGTAGATGAAAAGAGGAGTGGAAGAGATCTGGGAACACGTGAGATCACCACTTCCAGAGATGAAGTCAGGTGAGAGGGCATTGAGTTAGCTCCCAGTGCTAGCCAGCAGGTGGGGCTATTGATTGGAACAGTCTTCTGTGGAAGAAGGCAAAAAAGTTCTTCTGGGTGGATCTTTCCAACCTGTCAAGCATTCTCAGGTGAGAACAAAGAAGCTGGGATGCATTACTGCGGAGCATGCAGACTGTTGTGAAGCTGTGGTTCAGCAGCCCTCTGTGATTCCTGGAAGGCTGGAAAAGCAGGGGGAGAATTTAAATGTTTGCCTTCTCCAGCTATAATGCAAGCCGCTAAAGGGTTTGTGGCCAGATGCACTGTTCTGTCTGCACAGCATCCTAGATAAGGTTGGGGAATGGTCTTTTTGCCTTGGCATGGTGGCACATGGCTGTGATCTTAGTCCTCAGAAAGGCAGGGGGAAGGATTGCATATCTGAGGCCTGCTTAGGCTGCACGGCAAACTTCTGCATGTATTGTTTCTTTCTTTAAAGGGGCAATAACTTTATCTTTTTAAGCTCACTCAAAAGAGATATGCTGCATTTTCTAAGCCAAAGTATGTAGAAAGTTTACATTTAAATCTCCCAGGATGGAGAAATGACTCAGTGGCTAGAGAATTTGCAGTGCAAGTGTGAGGAGCTGAGCTCAAGCCCAGGGCCCAGGGCCCAGGGTCCTCACTGCTACACACAGCTGTAGCCCTCAGAGCACACACGGCCCGGGCACTCATGAATGCACACAGCTGTAGCTCCAGCGCTCCTACAAGAAGGGAAATGGAGACAGAAGAAGCCCAAGGGTCAGTGAATCTGGCACATACACAGTGCAGAAGAACAGAAGCCCGTCTCAAACAAGGCAGAAGGTGAGGACTGAGGACAAGAGCAGTCCTCTGATCGCCAAAACCACACACACCACACACACACACACACACACACCATGCACAACAAACACACATACCACCCTTAAGAAGTTTTTTGAGGTTATCTAAGTGAGGCGCCTGTATTTTAGCCAGGATGCTGAAACAGGAGGATTTGTGCATTCAAGGCTCATCTGAGCCACATGGCAGTCTTCTGCCTCAACCGTTCAATCAGCTGCCTCTTACACACGTATGTTCCTATTTGTCTGAAGTTATAAACATCCGAATGAGAACAGATTTTAATAATATAAGGACACTAACAGTGACAAGTCGTAATAATGCTTATAAAGAACTGTCCGAGAGATGATTTCATTCCCTCAAGATCTGATGTTCTCGTTTTGAGAGAGGTTTTGTCGTCCCTTTTTCTTCTTTTGGTTTTTCGAGACAGGGTTTCTCTGTGGCTTTGGAGCCTGTCCTGGAACTAGCTCTTGTAGACCAGGCTGGTCTTGAACTCACAGAGATCTTCCTGCCTCTGCCACCTGAGTGCTGGGATTAAAGATGTGTGCCACCATCGCCGGCCTTGTCCCTTCTTTACAATGTAGAAAAGCTGTCTTGCAGTTTGCTAAATGTCCCAGCTAACAGTCAAAGGCAGCAGCAAAGTCAACTTTAGAAGCCTCTTCTCCCACCCTTCAACACCATCTTCTCTATCTTTAGACCTTAAGAAACAGTTGTAGGGTAGAAGGCTTCCCAACCTTGGCCTTCTGGTAGTCTCTGCCCCATTCCTCATTACTCATACAATGTCTATAGGATTTTATTTTTTAATTTTTAAATATTTTACATGTATTTATCTTATTTTATGTGTGTGAATGCTTTGCCTGTGTGTATATATGTGTACTATGAGCATATCTGGTGCCCGAGGAAGTCAGAAGAGGGCGTTGGGTCTCCTGGGATTGGAGCTGCAGATGGTTGTGAGCCGTAGTGTGGGTGATGCGAATCGAACCTGGGTCCTGCACAAGAACTAGTGCTTGTAACCTCTTAGCCATTCCTCCAGGTACCATTTTTTTGGACAAGGTATCATCATGCAGCCCTAGCTAGTCCGGACTCACTATGTGGATCAAGCTGTCCCCAAACTCAGAGATTCACCTGTCTCTGCCTCCCCAGTGCTGGAAATAGACATGGTGCCTCTGTGCCCTACTGGTCCATGAGATGTTAACACATAGCAAGTCACTAATTATACAGTTAGTTTTGTGCATAGAAAACCTCTTAAGGTGAAACAGAACTGATTTGAGTGTCTCTAATCTGGACATTAATGTAATGAGAACATCATCAAATTACAACCTCCTCTGCTATGAAGACTCTACCAGATAGCTCCAGATGTACCCAGTAAGAGCTAATGTAGATGGGCCTTAAGAAAGAGTAGCTTGGTTATTCCCAGTAAATTAGAATATTTGGAGGCTTAACGTGCCACGAATATGTTTTCTCTCAAGCAAATGTCTAGGTTCAAGATCACAGCTATGAACTGCCTCCACGCCCACGCAGGGTTGCCCGCTCGGTCAGGGAGTGCCCTCCCTTCCCACTTGCCTGTTGGAAATAAATGGAGTGGGAACATTCCTCTCCTGAAAGGGGCACATTTCTCGCTGGCTCATTCTGCCCCCTCCTAGGGCTCGGTGCCCTTTGCTGACACAGAGTTTGCGTGTAGGAAGAAAGAACAATCTGCTGTAAAGATTCCTGGTGTGGATCAGAGGCTATTTTACCGTAAAAGGAGCAAAATTATGAGTCTTCTTTAATGTCAACCAGATGATTTCCTCCTTTGCATTCTTCTGCTTTTGCTTCTAATTCCAAAGAATTTCCGAGCAGCACAGGAGAAATCTTGGCACTGTCCACAGCTTCGCCATAGTTGACAGTGTTTGCTGGCACGGGGATTCTGGCTGCACCTTTTTACATGTCAGAATTTGCTTTCCTGTAAACCCCTTACACGTGGATGAAGGCCCCATAGCTCGCCAACTGTGGTATGTGTGTTCCTACCGGAGTTTTAGGCTGGGTGTCTTGACCAGGGCCAACAGACTGTGTCTGTAAAGGCTGAGGTGGTTTCAGTTAGTCTGCGGGTCTCATAGCTGTCATTGCTGCAGCGACTCGGATCTGCCCCTGGAGCATGAGAGGAAGGGTAGCTGATCCCGGCCCATGCTCTGGTGTGCCTGTGTTCCCCAACAGTTCCAACGCAGCATCTTAACAGGTCTGACTTTTGGGAGGACTCAGATCCCGAAGACCCTTCATGGAGCAATGAACCAGTGGGGAATCGCAGAATGACTTTGTTGTAAAATGAGCTTTCTATCTCGCTTGCTCTGCTCTGTAGTCCGATGTGTTCCTCCAGGTTATGGGGCAGCTGAGCAGATGGGGGAGGGAGGCGCTCCACTCATGGACTTCCCAGGCCTGTGAGCAAAGGAAGCATCTATTCTTTTTTTTCTTTCTTTTTGGTTTTTTTGAGACAGGGTTTCTTTGTAACTTTGAAGCCTGTCCTGGAACTAGTTCTTGTAGACCAGGTTGGACTTGAACTCACAGAGATCCACCTGTGTCTGCCTCCCAGGGATTAAAGGCGCGCACCACCACCGCCGGGCTCGGCATCCATTCTTTATAAACCACCCAGTCTGAATTTCACTTTTAGTAACAGAAGACAGGCCAAGATGGCATACTGTGTTTCAATAAAATGTCGTGGTTTCTAGGCTCACAGGGACCTGCACACGGGTCTGTGGATGCTAGAAGCATCTCATAGCAGAGGTCTTTCTGCACAGAGATTTATAGCCTCACCCAACTTTAACCCCATCAATTTCTGTTCAGCCTATGAACCACAGTGAAAGTCCCAAGTCGTCATACTTACTGAGCATCTTGTAGGTGGACGAGCCGATGGAAACCTGGGAGCTGTGTTTGTTGTGTATGTAGAGTGTTGGTTTGGAGTCGAACGAGTTCATTTTCCAGACTGATACTTGCTGTTGCTCTTTGACACTGAAGCTATTTTGACGTGTGGGTCCGAATGAACTCTTAATGACATGTGCGGTCGTGTGATAAAAAGGTTACAAGAACAGCAGCTTACCCAATTCCAGCTGGAAACGTTTCCATTCTCTTGTCCTTTATTTTTCTCAGGAGACACCGACCTTGGCACTGGGTGAGCCTCTGTGTGACCTGGGCAGCAAAACTGGAAGACAGTCCTTGCTTTTTGTCACCACCTACCCACGGAGAAAAATTCTCCATGGGCTTCAGTTAGGCTAAGGGCTGATTTGGGAGGGTCGGGGGTGGATATGAAGTGTGTGTGTGTGTGTGTGTGAACACACATGTGGAGGCCGGGGTGATTGGCATCAGGTGTCTTCCCCTACCCATCTCCACCTTATTTTGAGGAGTGTCTCCCTGGATTACCAGCTAGGCTAGACTAACCAGCCAGCGAGACCTGCCTATCTCCACCCCGTCCCCAGGACTGGGATAATGTACGTATGTCACTATGCTTGGCCCTTTTGTGGGTGCTTGGGAATCAAATTCTGGTCCCTGTGCCTGCATGGCAAGCACTGTACAATTGAGCCATCTCCTCTAGACCTTGGGGTTGATTAAATTAGGGAACACCATTTGAAGGGTCTGCTGTTAGGTGGTTTACACACCTCCTTCCTTTTTCCGGAGTCATGTGGGCACTGGTGTATGAGTCTACTCATGGCCATTAGGATAAAACTTGGGATGTTCTGACTGATCTAAAGGTCCTGCTATTCAGAGAAAACACAAAGCAAGGGCTCTGTGGTTTCAGTTTTGTCTACCACAGCTCCAGCTACCGGAGCCCTCTGACTGTTGGCTTTGTACTGTAGATACCCACAGACCTCAGAAGCTCACTTCCAACTGAATCATAAGAATAATCCTTTCTAAAGGGACTGTCCTCTGGGACTTGTGGAAAGAAACAGAGACAGATGGGACACATACCAGACCAATAGAATAGAGGGAGAGAACAAACCTGGCATGGCAGGGTGTGCACAGTTTACAGTATTCAGGAGACAGAGGCAGAAAATGACAAGTTCCAGGCTAGCCTAAGCCACACAGTGACATGCTGTATGAATTAAAAAGCAAGCAAACACCTTCCCCCCAAAAAAAAAGTCTGCAAAGGCTAGGAGCCAGTTAGAAGGCGGAGTAGGTAAGGACACTTTCTACCAAGCCTGACAACTTGAGTTCAATCCTCTGGATCCTCGTGGTGGCCAGAGAGAAGAGATGTCACACATGGCCCATCTTGCTACCTCCATGCATGTGCCACAAACACGCATAAAACAAACACTTAACACAGGAAAAGCAGAGGCCAGGGTTGTATCTCAGTGGTAGAGAGCTAGGGCCTGCGTTTGAGCCCCAGTATGTTAAAAATATTAACCGACTGAGCTGGATGGTGGTGGTGCCTGCATTTAATCTCAGCACTCGGGAGGAAGAGGCAGGGGAACTCTGTGTGTCTGAGGCCAGCCTGGTGTACGGAGCGAGTTCCAGGGCAGTCAGAGCTACACACAGAGAAACCCTGTCTCAAGCACCCAAATATATGTTAACCAATTGAGCTCTCCCTGGAATGCCTGCTTCAGCAGCACATGTCCTAAAATCAAATGCGATAGATCGCTCTGCCATGCAGACACAGGAAGCATTTTGTTCTTTCCTGGTGCCGGGGAACGTGAGTATCCATGTGAAGAAGAATAAAAATAGATCCAGATCTCTGACCCTGATTAAAAGTTAATTTAATTAAAAATGGACCACAGACCTTTACGTGAGGTTTGCATATGTTAAACTGATAGAGGGAGATGGCAAGCACAAGATGTGGATGCAGGGTGCTCGAAAGGACCCCAATAGCTTGGGAGAAAATAGGAAGAATCATGTCTGGCATGGCGGTGCCCGCCTGTGATGCCAGCATTTGGTAGGCAAAGGGCTGAGAGGCAACACAAATTTGGAGCTGGCATGACCTCCATACTGAGATCCAGACCTGGCTCCATGGTAAAACTATGTGTTAGAGAAAGTGTGTGTGTGTGTGTGTGTGTGTGTGTGTGTGTGTGTGTGTGGTCTCCATGATGTTATAAAGCTTCCGAGCTGGGTGTGTTGTCTCATGTCTACTGACCCTGTAGTTGGGAGAGTTGGGCAGGATTGTGAGCCCAAGCTGGACTCTACAGTAAGTTCCAGACTAGCCTGGGCTACAATGAAGCACTCTCTTAGAACACAAAGCAAGCAAAACAAAAACCTTAAATTACCAAACCAAACCAAACCAAACCAAATTATCATCATCAACAACAACGACAACAAGAAAAATACTTCGCAGGAAAGGAAACTAGCCAGGAAATGGTTGCCTTCAGAAGGGAAGTCTCCGATAGTTATGTGACTAACATTGATACCTAGAATATACATCGTCTCTGAAGCTAAAGTCCCTCCTATGATCTGTGTGCATCATAATTTAATTGGTAATTGATAGTGAGTTGGGTGTCTATTTTTTTGTTTTGTATTTGTTTTTTTTTTTGTCTTAGGTGATAAAACAAAACAAAACCCCCCGAATCCCACAACTTATGGTCAAAGACATCTGGTATTCAATAAAATATGTTACAGAACCCCATGAAGTATTGTGCCCTGACAAACGGCCCGGAACTGCGTCAGCTATCCTACTGACACCCGCCTCAAGAGGTTTCCTTATATCTCTCATAGCGCCCTGGCTGCTGTCAATAAAAGTATTTAGTCAGTTTTCACATGAAAATTCAAACCTTTTATTTTTTGCCTCGGTGTGTGTGTGTGTGTGCGTGCACGTGTGGATGTGTGTGCACACGTGTGTACATGTGTGTGCAAGTGTGTGTGCATGTGTGTGCAAGCCTGAAGTTGACGGTGAGTGGATTCCCTACCTGCTGAGCCATCTCTTCAGTCCCTAGACTTACATTTCAAATACATTCCAGCCTCTTGGGCAATTACTGGTATTTTGATTTCCATATCCCAATTACAGTATTCAGGAAATACTTCCTAATATCACCCAGCTTTATTTTTCCATTACCGTCTTTTCTTCACTCTCCCATCCAACAAGCTGTAAGTTATGAAAGAGCCTTGCAAAGGATAAGTTTGGTTCCTGGCCTGTTAGTCACTAATTAGCCGCTCGCCTAACCTGTCTCTCGGTTCTTAGATGGGGGAGGTACTTGCTTCCCAGTTAGACAGGATCAAGTGGGCCATGCAGGCGGAGGTCCCTTACAATTCCTGCGACCATGCAGGCAGAGGTCCCTTACGATTCCTGCGAACATGCAGGTGGAGGTCACTTACAATTCTGATAGAATAGCTAGGGCTCAGTTTCCCTCTGTGATTTTCCCAGTCTAGAATAACCCCCAAGGACAACAGACAGGAAGTCTTGAGAGGTGCAGGTGATTACTTCCTGTTCATCCACAGGATGCTCAGAGTGAGGTCTATCCTTCACATATCTGCACTGCACGGAGAACAAAGCAGGTCGCTTTTATGTCTGACTGCACGCAGTTTCCAGCGAGAAGGTGAGCACCTTAGCTTTAAAGGTCGCTGTCCCCTCACTTTGCCCTGCGGAAGCTGCTGTGTTGGCTGTGGCTTCCCAGAGAAGGCATGTGTTGACTGACGCCTTCAAGGCAGCACCAGCTTGGACTTGATACCGTGAGAGTCTTTAAGTGTCACCAGAGACAAGCTCCCTTTCGTTTGCTTTATGTAATGATCATTTAAATACCTGTGGTTTTCTTCCTTTTTCTTTTTAAATTGTAAACTTTGTGCTTTCCTGGGTGCTACACACCAACCAAGCTGCATTTGAGTTGTACTCGCCTTTAACCTCCAAGCAGGGCCGGGAGTGGACATTGTCACTAGTAGCTTCTTGGCCCCCACCTGTCACGGGATTTCCTGTAGGCTTCTCATGGAATCTGATTAGGACTCCGTGTGAGATGAACATGCTGAGGTGATGGCGGGACCAAAGTCCGACCGGATTCCTTTCTGGATTCAAAGACCATATCTCTAGTGTGAACTCTAAGCTTGTGGAGGCGGGGCACTGCTGCAGAGAGAATCCAGCCTCGTTCATGAGACAATCAAGAGCTCTGACCCCACGCGACTGCTCCAGTCCATGTCTAACCGTTTTCCATTCAATTTTTGCTTTTGTCTGTGCATAAGGAAAAAACTGAGTGAAGAGGTGATATTTGGGCAAGGATTTGAACGCTATGCTTTTTGCTTCTCTGTTTTATTTTTTAATGTGTGTGTGTGTGTGCGCGCATGCGCGTGCTTCCTCTGTGGCCAGAAGAGGGCGTCTCATCCTCTGGCACTGGAGCTGCAGGCAGTTGTCAATCACAAGTTAGTGCTGAGAACCAAACCCGGGTCCTCAGGAAGAACAGCAAGCGCTCTTCCTGGCTCAGCCAGCTCCCAGCTCCACTTTTCAGGGCCTCCTTTCTGTTACGGTTTCATCTCAGTTTTACTCTGGAAAATGAACCAGTGTGTTGTTTGCTTTTTCCACCTTCCTGGCACTATTCCAGATTCTTATGGCATTACAGAAGTATCTGCCCAGAGGCATCCCGTGGAGAAGACAGAATAGAGAAGGCTCAAGGATAAATTACACGAATGTGTTGCTACAGAACTGCTAATAAAACCTGCAACAGGAGGAAAGCAGAGGGTGTAATTTGTTGGCAAGACAATTTAGCCCCAACTATCAAGAACTAAAACCACAAAGGAGTACATATTATTTCTTTAAACTGTAAAAGGAAGGGAGACTTGCCAGAAAGGAAAACAAAAAAGTTTTCCAATGCTGAGAACTTACTTGTACAAACTCACAAAGAAAGATTTTTTTCTTTAGAGTATATTTTCTTTGGACAATCAAAGAAGATTGCATTCTACACTGGTTAAAGTAATCTAAGATTAGGGCTTATCAGATACAGCCCTGACAATGTGGTTGTTTTTTTCCATTTCACAGCACGCTGGATTTTTATACTTGGCTGCTAAATTGCTTTACCACTTTGGTAGCGAAGTTTAAAATGTTTACTTCCAATACTTTTCTCTCCAAAAGATAAATTCCTCTTTGAGAAGACTGTGTATAAAGAATTAGACTCCGACTTTAATTTGATTCCTTAAGTTCTCAGATGTGGAAAATGTTTCTTTTCAAAAACTGTGCTAATTAAATGATTTAGGATCGCAAAGGAAAGTGGAATTTTCAGAATAAATCTTGATGAATAAAGAATAAAGTGTGTAAAATTTAATATATTTAGAGAAAAAGTTGGGGGTGAAGCCAGGTGTAGTGATTCCAGCACTTGGGAGGCAGAGGCAAGCGGATCTCCGTGAGTTCAAGGCCAGCCGAATCGACATAGTAATTTCCAAGACAGCCAGAGTTAAATTCGTGGGCAATGTCGCTTGGAGGTAGAGTCTTGTGTTGGACATGGTCTGGATTCCTTCCTCAGCACCGCAAGTACAAGCGAGCAGCGCAAACAAATAAAAACGTCCAAAGTTGGACAACAATTTTAGAGTGAAAGTTATTTTAAAAAACATTATTGGTGAGGGTTCCCTTTAGGAAATCGGCTTTAACAGAAAGCAGAGTGATTTCTACTCCATTTCCTTCATATTCATCTATGTGTCCCTTAAGTGGAGCAAAGTAGCATTTTCCTGGGGGAGAAAAAGCCATTATAAAATGAGCAGAAAGATACTGCTGGCTCCTGTGTGCCCGGCAGAGCCTGCGAGAGTTGGCGAAGCAGTGGTTTGGGAAAAGCCTCCCGACGGCTTTCTATAGCGAGCTGGGGCGCCCGGGTGCAGCGGAGCGCCATTTATCCGACGGCTTTTGGGCGCAAACACGCACTGGCTCCCGCGCCCCGAAAACGTTGGGAGGCAGAGTTTGGAGGCAGGAAAAGGGGCCGAAGGGGCAGACTGCGCGAGCGAGCACCTGCTTGGCTGCTCTCCGGGCGGTCCGGGGAGGGCTGGGCGCGGCGGGCTGGCGGCCGGGAGGAGAGGCTCGTCCCACCTGGGCCCGAGCGCCACCCGCCCAGAGCCCGCCGGGCGTGCAGCCAGGGCGGCCGAGGGGCGGCGCGGAAGGGCGGAGGGCCGGGGCCGGGGGCGGGGGCTGCGGCTGTTGCGGGGAGTGGAGCGCGGCCCGAGATTCTGGCTGGGTCGGGTCGCAGGTGTCACCGCAGCTCTGGCCATGAGGACCCTGTGGATGGTGCTGTGCGCGTTGGCACGACTGTGGCCTGGGGCTCTAGCTGGCTGCGCAGAGGCCGGGCGCTGCTGCCCTGGTCGGGACCCAGCCTGCTTCGCCCGCGGCTGGAGACTGGACAGGGTCTATGGAACGTGCTTCTGCGATCAAGCCTGCCGTCTCACCGGGGACTGCTGCTTCGACTACGACCGGGCGTGTCCAGGTGGGTGGCTGGGCCCGGGGTGGGGCCGCCAACCGTGCAACCCCAGACATCGGGGAGAGGGCAGGGCGCTGGGCCGCTAGAAGCCAGGAGGGAGTCTTCTGGTTGCTTCTAGTCCAGTCCAGTCTTAGTCTCCCAATCCCAGCTCAATCCCTCGGTTTCCCGGTTCCCTTCATTAACATCTTCGAAGCACCCTTCTTGGACGTTTGTGGGCCACCTCTGGGCATGAATTTTGTGATCAGGAACTCGAGCTGCGTAGTCACCTGGGGCCTAGAAGGACGGCGCTGACAGTGTTCAGGGGTGTGTCTCTGGGCCAGTCTTCCCTACAGTTACTCTGTCAAGTTCATATATCACGTTGGGGATGGAAAACCGTGATGTGGGCAGGAAGGTGTGACTAGCCCACGTTGTAAGCTTTCCCTTGAGGGTGAGGGTGGAGCATGAAGTTCTCAGAGGTCTGCGGTTGTGTTTCGCAGTGGGCTCCAACAGGGACCACAGTTGCTTCCCGTGAGGTTTTCAGTGCTCTCCAGAGCTATCCTTAGGCCTCTACCGTGATGTCATCCGGACCCGAGGTCTTTCCTCATTTAAATTTCCCTTAGCATCTCGGTTCTTTATCCGTTTGTAGGGTTCAGTCAACAGTGCTGCTTTAATTGAATTTTAAGGAAAAAGGAAGAAATGGGAAGCGTAATCCTGAAAACCACACTGAAAGCAACTGTGCTTGCTGCTAATCACATCAGTCCAAAGCCGCACATTGGATAGGGTTGGAACTCAGTCCCCTCTCAGGTCCTTCCTCAGCATCTCCTGGGGAGAGGACCCCCAGGGTCCAGCAGGGACAAGGCCGCTCTTGCCTCTTCGCTCAGAGCCTGTAAGCCCCTAGGCAGGTCTGTCACTCAGGCCTGATGCTGGAAGAGCAACCCGAAAAACTGGACGATTTATCGACTGGCTAAGAACTAATTACTTACCTCTAAATAGGGATGCTCTTTTTCATTTTTTTTTCTTGTTCCAGGACATCTTGCCTCAGACTAAAGGAAGCTGAAAAGGTCAATTACTCAGGAAATGTAGTGACTCTGAGTCATGTGTCCCCACCCCTGACAGCACCCTAAAACTGTGCGTCTCAGCTACTTGAATACCTCAGGAACACCTCCTAACCAGGATTTGGTTCTGAAACCACTCTTGATTATAGAATTCCTGCAGCCTAGGGAGGTGTTTCCTCTACATTGGTTATGGAGTTCCTGCAGCCTAGGGAGGTGTTACCTCTACATTAGTTATGGAGTTCCTGCAGCCTAGGGATGCGGGAAGCACAAAGATGGACCAATAGTGAAGGTGCAATCTCTGCTCCCTAAGAAGTCACCAAGGAGCATACAAGCAGGCACAGGCAACAGTAGAGCAAGTGCCCTTTTCTCTTCAGAGACCCTTTCCACCACGGGTTGCCCGGCACCGTGATTTGCCCCTTTTTTCTCTATGTCCTTTCATAAGGCGCTGGGCTGCACCTGTCCCCTTCACGCTCTGTGCGCTAGCCCTTTCGTGTTTTCACTTTCGCACTTCATGGCTCTGTTTAAGTGAACTAAATCTCCGTAACATCACTGCAGTGGCTCTGATCGCTGCGAGGGCACTGCGTGGCTGGTGGGCAGGCAGGGCGCACAGCACTAGCGCGATGCAGGAAGCCATGAGTCATGTTCTGATGAAGCACAGCAGCGGAGCGGTGTGAGAGGCTACTCACGTTGTCGTTGTTCGGACCTGCATACGAGGGATGCTTATTGTCTCCGGGATTTTCCATTTAATGCTTTCTGAGATCCTAGACGGAGAAACTAGGTGAGGGGAGGGGATTATATGTAAAACAGGTGATCTGGAAGAAACACTAGAAGACATGTAGGAAGCCTCATGTCTCTCTGTTCAGCTGCCTGCCGCCTGCCAGGCCCTGAAGCTAACAGAGTAAACGTGGCAGATTGTGGACACAGCCGGATATAGAGGTCAGGCTCTCCAGAGGGATGGGGAGTAGAGGGGAGGATAGTGAGAGGAACTTCTTTCTTTGCTTGGAACTTGCTGTGTAAACAAGGTTGGACTCGAGTTCCCAGAGATTTGCCTGTCTCTGCCTACAGAGTGCTGGGTTAAAGGTGTGTGCCACCACACCTGGCTGCGATTGGTTTCTAGGAGACGTGGCAGTGCCAGGCTGAAGCACACCCCCACCCCATCTTAATCTGACCACAAAGAAATGAAATACCCTTGTTTTGGCCTGGGGTGTAGAAATAGTAAAATCAGTGATTTTGGACTGGTTATTTATTGGGTAAACCCAGGAGAGTAAGTGAATATATCATCTTGTGAGGAACTCTAAAGCAAGTCACAGTAATCGCATGCTCGCTGGAGGAACTAAAGCCAGAACAGGGAGCGTGGTGGAATTTAAAAGCCTATCTGCGAGTCCCGAATACACTTTCCCAGGTCAACAGAGTGCTTGTAGGCCGAAGAGGAGCTGACTTGACAGTAGTAAGGCTGCCTGCTGGTGCATGCTCTAGTCTGAAGGTTCCTGTGAAAAGAAGAAGGAAATAGAGGTCACTGGAAGCTGGCCACTTGGTGAGACCGAGCCTGCTTCTGCATTTCAGCTAAGGATAAGAGCCAAGGGCAGGGTGGAGCTGAGTAACACAGCCTTCTCTGCCCTGGGCAAGCCGGCTGACTCTGTGTCAGAGCTGCTGTGGGCCTGCCTCCACTGGCCGGAGTGAAAACTGCAGCTAGAACTGCCTGTGAGCGCGGCTCTGGCAGAATGCCTCTATTCTTATGGAATTTTCCCACCAAATAGTTATTATTTGTTTGTGATTGCCTCCAATCTGAAATAACCATAATGCCACGATTTTGTCCTTAGACTTGAGGAATGCCAGGTTTAACCTTTACCCTGTCTACTGCTCTTATGGTTTTGGAGAATGAATGCCAGTCTTTTGGGGCTCAGCGTATCTCATGTGTATAAGGAAAATGACAAGACCAAAACAGGGGACTGTCAAGTGGTCGCTAGAAGGTGATACCTAGAAAGCCCAGAACTTGGTACCTGGCTGGCTCTTATGGAGCAAGTGTTCCGTCATCAGCCCTTGGCCACGGTGGACATTGCTGCATATTTCAATTAATTAAACATTTAACACTAGAACTTCAGGAGTACATAGTCTAGTTATTCCTATTTGTTATTATTAAGTCACAAGTGTCTACACAGACATGGTGGCAAACACTTAAACCCCAGCACTCAGGAGGCTGAAACAGGAGGGTCAGAAGCCCAAGGCCTGCTGGATCTATGGAGTAAATTTGAGACCCACGTGAGTAAATTAGTTCAGAATCACATTCTCGGGCTGTGACTTGATGGCAGAGCCTTTGCCCAGTGTGAGCAGGTCTTGAGTCTGATCACCAGCACCACAATTTGTTTTCCTCTTTTGCAAAAATCTACCCAAACCCTGGGGGAGAGAAGGCACCCAAAATAAAGTAGATGTGTTAATGTTTATCTCACACACATCTGCTTAAGATCAGAGAAATTCTGAAGGGTGAAATTCATACAGCTCAAGCATGCTGGGGAAAGTATGGCTGCCCTGTGTTACCATTTCACAAACACCAAAGCTGAGGAATGCAAGGGCTCCCATCACCCCCATTCACACAAATGAGGGTAGAGCAGAGGCCAGAAACACAGGGTTTTCTGACCTCAGGTTACAACCTGCACCTTTTGAGTGGAATTTGTAGTGACTCCATACACATTCCTGAATCCTGCAAGTCCCCGTAGTCTAGAGTCCCAGGTTGCTCAGCTCTCAGAAGCATCTAACCTTTCATAGTCTCCTTGCCCAAGGTTTGCCCTCTCCTTGCTTTGAAGCCCTTTGATCTGACAGTATGTCTGACGTCATAAAACGTGTAACCGTGTCTGTATGAGTCAGCATGCTGAGTTCTCCATCCTCGCAACACATTTGGGGAAAGTGTCACAAAGAGATGGGATACTGGCTTTTTTTTTTTAATCTAAGTTGAAAGGTTTTGTTTTTCAAAGTTGAAAGGTTTCTTTTTCCTCTTATGTAACAATAAAACCTATTTTAACCCCAGAGATCCTTAGATAAAAGAATTATCTTTATTGGACAGGTAAAATAAAATAAAAATATTATTTCACCTATAGAATAACTTGAGTTGCCAAAGAAATTTATGCTGAAATGAATTATTTCAAAAGATAACATTTTGGGGATGGCATGGGTTTAACATCAATAATATATCATAAGTCTCCTACAAAGAAAAAATTAAGTAGAAAACAAAACAGCTTTTTTGCTGGGTGGTGGTGGTACACACCTTTGATCCCAACATTTGGGAAGCAGAAGCAGGACAGATCTCTAGGTAGAGGCCAGCCTGGTCTACAGAGAAAGTTCCAGGACAGACAGGGCTATCCAGAGAAACCCTGCCTTCCCCCCCCCCAAAAACAAACAAACAAACAAACCACCACCAACAAAAACAAAAAATAAAACCAACAACAACAACAAAACAATCTCCACTGGGTGTATCTAAAATAGTAGGAGAAGCGACAGACCCAGATGTCAGTCACTGCCTGGAACGACTTAGTAGAAGTCTTGCTTGCCCAGTGCCTCTCCCAAGTGGCTGACTCAGGCTCCTATGGACTTCGTGCTAAGGCCACAGAAACAGTGGGCTGTATTGGATCCTTCACAGCAACCAGGGAAAAGGCAGAACTATGCTCAGCAGTTATTCACTCACAGGACGGGGCGAAGCTGAGTAGTCCCTGTGTCTCCTGGATCTCCAGGAAGTCCAGGGAACAAACTGCCCCAACTCCAATGGGAAAGGAGGGGACCTTGAGCTTATGATCAGGGGCTCACAACCAACCAAGAAGGATGGCTCAGATCCTGAGAACAGAGAAAGCTGAAGCTTCTTGACCAGAGCCAGCACAGCCTGAGGGGCAGCCTGAGGGGCAGCCTGGAGCTAGCAGTGGTGGCCTAGAGTAAGGAGGGGGATGTAGGTAACAGCCAGGTGACATTTACCCTGGATCAGCAACCCCCCCCACTCTTACCCCTGGGTCAGCATTGCCCCCCAACTCCTACCCCTGGGTCAGCACCCCCCACACACTCCTATCACTGGGTCAGCATCCCCCCACACACACTCTGACCCCTGGTCAGCACCCTCCCACTCCTACCCCTGGGTCAGCACCACACACACACTCCGACCCCTGGGTCAGCACCCTCACACACACTCTCCTACCCCTGGGTCAGCACCCATACACACACACTCCTACCCCGGGTCAGCACCCCACATACACTCCTACCCCTAGGTCAGCACCCCACACACACTCCTACCCCAGCGTCAGCACACACACACACACACACACACACACACACACACACACACACACACCCCTACCCACTGGGTCAGGTCAGCACCCACACACACTCCTACCCCTGGGTCAGCACCCCCACACACACACTCCTACCCCTGGGTCAGCACCCCTCCACACACTCCTACCCCTGGGTCAGCACCACCACACACACTCCTACCCCTGGGTCAGCACCCCCCCACTCCTACCCCTGGGTCAGCACCCCCACACACTCCGACCCCTGGGTCAGCACCCCCAACACTCTGACCCCCCAGCACAACTACTTTCCAGCTACTCTCTCACACGATATCACGACCACTGAAAGTTATGCTCCATTTTTGTCTCATTAAGTGAGGAAGATAATATAGAAAGGCTAGGTAACTGTCTGAAGGGTCTCCACTCACAAGTGATGGAGCAGGATTTGAACCCAGGAAGTCTGGATCCAGAGCTCACAGTTTCTAAAGATTTTCTTGTGCTGTCTCTAAGAAGTAGGGGCATATGGGAAGCCGAGTACTTAGCAGGGTAAGACCCTGACACTGGAGAGTGAGTGAGTCTTCTGGCATCTGACTCTGTGCTCTTGGGGGGCTTTGGGTCCTGGTCTTTGTTATTCCTCTACATTCACCAGCCCCAATTACGGTGCTTAGGCTGAACCCCCCAAACCCACCCATGCTAAGAACAGGCTTTACTACTCAGTCCCACAAAGCTTTCTTCATAGACACCTGATCCAACTCAATGTCTCAAGTGCATGTGTGGTTACCATCCCTGGGTTATCCATGGCTTCAGAAAGTACTGCTATCGGAACACACCCATGTTTTCTTTTTTTTTTTTTTTAAGATTTTTTATTTATTTGTTACGTTTCTCAGTACTCTGTCTGCAGGCCAGAAGAGGGCACCAGACCTCATTCCAGATGGTTGTGAGCCACCATGTGGTTGTGGGATTGAACTCGGACCTTGGAGGCGGGTTAACCCTGGCCCCCATGTTTTCTTTTAAAAATGTTTCCTGACAGGCATGGTGTGCAAGCCTTTAGTCCCAGCACTGGGAGGTGGAGGCAGGCTGATCTCAGTGAATATGAGGCCTGTCTGTTCTACATAGGAAGCTCCAGGCCAGCTAGAGATACCTAGTGAGAGCTGCTCTCTGTCTCTGCCCTCCTGTGCTCACACACACACACACACACACACACACACACACACACACACACACACACCACAGAGAGAGAGAGAGAGAGGGAGAGACAGAGAGAGACAGAGTCAGAGACAGAACAAAAAAGAAAGGCTGTTTTTCTTTCTTCCTGGACACTAGGCTCTAATCTGTTGAGAGGAATTTGGAAAGTACAGAAATAGAAACAAAGGGGGCTGCAGATGGCACTTGGTGGCAGAGCCCTTGCCTAGTGTGTATGAGGCTCTGGGTTTGTTCCCCAGCATTGCGGAAAGGGCGAGGGACCCAGAAGTGCATACAGGAGCCCAGCTCTCCCAGAACCGTTACCCAGGAGAAGGCATCCTTGCCTTTCTGTTTGTGTTGTACCCCTCCCCCAGGTTTACCTGATCTCTAAAATCCTGCTTGTTTTACGAAGTAGCTTATGCCATTGTTTTGCTACCATTTTATAAACTAGTCTACCTGATGTCGCAAAAGATTGTTTTTAAAACCTATGGAGGAAGATGACAGTTGTTATGAGAGGAAAACAATAAAAGCTGAGTTTTTTTGCGGTACAAATAGTCCCTTGGGTAATGTGGTTTTATCTGAGTCTCAGAAAGGGCTTTGACAAGACTGCCCAGAAGAGGATGTACATGCCTGTAAAGGAACAGGAAGGTTACAGGCATGTAAAATAACACGAGCTGTGCCTGCCTTTGGTGTGCTGGCTAAGGGAGCCATTCTGTATTCCTTCTATAGACGGTCAAGAAGCGATAGCTGTGAACAAATGGGTATTGCCGCAACATGCGCAGAGAATATTCTGTAGGGATATTAGGGTGTCTGAACTTCGGTGTGCAGGAGAAAGCACTTAGACTCTGGCTTTAAATGACCAAGAGTTTCAGGCAGGGCTGGGGGGCCAGAAGAGGACTTGCATCTGCGTGATGAACCTGGGAGAGATTGCTGTACGAGGGCAAGATCAAGACGCTACAGCAGAGAAGACAGACCTCAACAGTACTGATAAAATGAAGGACTCTTCCCTTGCTAGCAGTTTAATTTGTGACATGGTGGTGGCGTGTGCTCACTTGAGAGAGTATCATCAAGAAAAACAGATTTTTTTTTTTTGAGATAGGTTGTCAAGTGGCCCATGATGGCACTGAATTCACCATGTAGTTGAGGGTGCCCATGAGCTTCTGACTGTCCTGCCTCCAACTCCCAGGTGCTAGAATTGCAGACATATACCACAAGCCATGACTGGGAAAAAAATTAAATTATTTTTGAAGACATCGCGTTCAAAGGAGGAGGATTGTCATTTTAAGCCAGTTTGAGCTAGATGATGAGTTTGAGGTCATCTTGACTGTACATAACCAACTACACAACAAATTTTTAAAAAAACTACTCTTGGGAACCTAGAGACCAAGCATGCTTATTTGGCATAAACCACAAAGGTGTGGCTGACTTAGAGAAAGACCATGATAGCCCAAGATAGGAGGTGTCTCCTCCGTAGAAAGAGAAACTGGAACTGTGATACTCAAGTGGGACCATGAGGGGCACAGGCAAGAAACATTTTTTTCCATATATGCCAAAATCCTTGAGTGAGAAAAATTGGGATCAAATAAAATGAAATACCATTTCAAGACACAGATGACAAAATTGAAGGATTTCTTTACTTCCGAGACGAGCTGTGTTGTTTATCTTCAGCACGGTGGCTGCACCTTAATCTACTGCTATCTCAGTCAGCAATCATCGGCGGCTGCTCTGGCAGTGGCTGGCCTCTCAGGCTGCAGCCTAGTGGGGATTCTGTCCCCAGAGGCACTGGCTATGGCACTGCCTCTAAAGGTAGCTCTAACTAAATTTCTCTCAGTCTATTTATAAATAAGACTGGAGACTCAAAGGCTGGAGTGAAAATCTGCTAACTCAGAGAGGTTGAGTAGCAACTAGATAACCTTCTCTCCTTGCTGGGGTCTCCCAAAAAGCCATGCCTCTTCACTCTGCCAAGATAAAAAAGCTGCAGCACTCAGCATGCCTCCCTACTGCTTCCGGTGCATCTCTCTGTGTCTTCCAGGTGCCCTCCGATACTCTATGATTACTTTCTGACAGCTAGCTGCTAACTCAGCCTCCTGACCCAAGGTTCATTTTATTTAATTAACACAAACGCAAACTTGGGATTCACAGTGTGATCAAATATTCCCCAATGGAGGCACTGGCAAGAGATGTAAATGGGTTAGAAAGGATTAAGACTCCTGGCTGCCAGCCGAGGCCAGAGCTCCTGAACTTTAAGGCGCAGAGAGAAAGGACTCTAATGATGAACCCGTTTGACTGAGACTATAAAATGAGCAGTGCTCGGCTCTACTTAGTACAGGAAGAAACTGAAAACAAAGTGAAAATGTGGGTAGGGGCCCTAGAGTCTGCGCATGCTCACCGTGTTCAGGGACGAAAGGCAGTGTAGCGGAAGTTTGTTGCCAAGGTGGTGTGTGTGTGTGTGTGTGTGTGTGTATGTGTGTATGTGCGTGTATATGTGTATGCATGCATGTGTCTGCTTGTGAGCACATGTGGTGTTTGTGTTCGTGTGTGCGTGCATGTGTGTGCGTGCATGTGTGTTTGTGTATGTGTGCGTGCGTGTGTGCGTGTGTTGGGGAGGTTGGATTTTGTCTCATATGAAATGAGGGTAGCCTGGATAGAAACGTTCCCCATAGGCTTGTATATTTGGACCCTTGGTCACCCTGGTGACGCTGGAAGAGGCTAGGAAGCGTTGGATGTGGAGCCTTGCTGGAGAGACTGTGTCACTGGGCACAGACGTTGAAGGTTTATAGCTCCACCTAACTTCTGGCTTCTTCTCTTTGTTTACTGTGTGCAGTTAAGATACATTCTTTCAGCTTTTCAGCTGCTGTGCCAGAACCTTCCTGCCATGATGGACTCGCAATCTCTGAAACCATGAGTCAAATAAACGTCTTCTTCTTTAACTTGTTTTTGGGTTGTATCAGTCTATCATAACCAAAACCAAACAACAATAACAACAGCAACAAAACAAACAAAAATCCCACAAACAAACAAACAAAAAAAAAGAGAAACCTGATGTGGCAGCCCACACCTTTAATCTCAGCACTTGGACAAATCTCTGAGAGTTCAAGAACAGCACGGTCTACAAAGCAAATTCAGGACCACTTGGGACTGAATGGCGAGATTGTCTCAAAGCAACAACAACAATGAAAACAAACAGTGACACAATTTTTAAGGTTCTTGCACTTGGCTATGACTGGCTTTCCCTATCAGAACATGTAAACATGTATCTTATGCTTGTTTACAGTGTAACTACTTTTCTCATCTTGGTCATTCTGCGCCTGGAGGTAGGGATATCTGGGGCCAATTAACCAATAAGAAGAACTCCATCATTTCTAACTTTCTGGATGATTCATTACCCTCTTTCTCCAGTGGGGTGAGAGTCGGAGGTATGCTAGGCCAACAGATGTGTATTCTATGTCTATTCTCCTCTGCTCCCTTATGATGTTTAGTGGAATCATTTTCCAAATCAAGGCCTTGCATGCAAGTCCACGCCCCATAGGTTGCTTCTGGAGAAACCCAACCTGAATATTGGGTTGAGTTTAAACAAAGAAGAGAAAGACGTCACCGAATTTCCTGTACCCATTAAATCTAGGCTTCCTTCCTCAAAAGGGAGTGAGTGGGATGATGTCATCAAACCCTAGCTGTTATGCAGTTGACCAGCATGGAGTCCGGGGCCTTGTGCACCAGCTTATGAGGTAACGGGCGACAGACCCCATTAGCAACTGGTAAAAACAGATATGACGAATGAGAAGATCGAATCTGAAGAAAAATATTTTAGCATGTTGTCTGTAAAGATAAAGTTTAGTGGGAAAGGGGCAGGGCTGCTAATAAAAGTTCAAAAGGAAACACATGTCACACAGCTCTAATATATGGATGTAATAAATCTGTCAGAGGTTCCTGTACTCCTAACTCCTGGGACCAGTGATCTCGTGTGGTTCCAACTCAATCAAAAGTTCACAAGAGAATCACAGTGGAAGAGAAATAAACATCCCAGACTAATCCTCTAGCCCCAAATCTATGGAACACGTTTTTATTCCTATAATTATATTTCAACCCCTCTTCCATTTTGTCTTAGAATAAAACCATGGAGACATTGTCTTAGATCCTAGAACTTCTGTTTGTCTTTCTGAGACTTTTACTTTATTTTTCTATTTATTTATTTTGAGATGATTACAATAAAATCTTCTCAGGCTATGGATGAACTCCTGGGCTCCAGTTATTCTCCTTGCTCAGTACTTGAGTTTCTGGGACTCCAGGTATACCCTGTTACTCAGGTACTCAACTCTTTACAGGGATATAAAAGTAAGATTGGAAAAATAGCAAATGACATTGTTTTTTTGTCAAGGACAAATCTTGGGCAATAAGAACAACAGTTGACACAGGGATTCTGTGACTCTTGAAGACTACAGTCATGGTACCAAATCAACCAAAGAAATGCTGGACATGAGACAGAGTTTTCAAGAATTCCCGAGAGGCTAAATTCTATCAGAAAATACTCCCCAGTGTCATCTGTTATATACAGCTAAGTCAAACTCAAGGCCACATTACTAAATTCTAAGCTAAAGACATGGCCAGCGTTTATGCTATAGTATTGTCCAAAATTTACAATTGGAAATAAATTCATTTTAAAATCCAAATATTAAGTGCTGTTCAAGGTCAACACATGGAAGGACCAAGTAGGCACAGGGAAGGAAGTCCAGGGAGGAAATAAGGTAAAGAAAGAATAAAGAGCAGAGAGGTCCTTCCCAACCAGTTACCAGCCTGTGATCCTCTTCAGAATGACTGCTGAGGAGTTGCTTTCCTTGATGCCTTGATGACACGATATGAGCTGCTCTGGTCGACCACAGTCGTCCTGCCATATAGGTGGAAACCTCTGAAACAAGATTCACTATCTAACCAAAACTGGCCAGGATTTCACAATTCCCTGCTTCATCCTTCAAGTGCTGAGAAGGTAGGTGTGTGCCACCACACCTGGCTAACGGCCAGTTCCAACAAGGGTGCTAAGGTAACGAGAAGGAGAAAGGATGGTCTCTAAAGTGGTGCCAGAAAAACTGGATATCCGAATGCAAATGAACAAAGAAGAATGCTTATTTCCACAGACAAATCTTAAAGCTAATAAAAGATCCAACAAATTATAAACTTGTAAGAGAAACCATTGGGGAAATTCTTCAAGATGTTGGAATTGCATGTCAAAATACACCCCTGTGCTGAGCTCAAAGCACAGGCAACACCAGCAACAAAAATAGGTGAGCTAATAATCTTCACTGGATTACAAAAACATTCTTTCTCTTTGCGTGAAAAGACACCATCAAGAAAGAAAAAAAAAAAGCCAGACCACAGGGATGGGGAAAATATGTGAACTTTGTCAATTTGACAAGGAGTTACTATTCATTCTACAACTTCAGGACAACAGAAAGCTAGAAACTTAATTCAAAAATGGGCAAAGGGCTTGAATAGACAATTTTAAATGGTCCACAGATTGCTCAATGTCTTCGTCACAATGATGAGGTCATCAATATACAATCTACGGAGCTTCCTCCTATAGATACATTATTCAAGTGGAGAGGGATCATCAGAGATGAACGGAGCAAGAAGTGACATGTTCTGATTTCCCAAAGGGCCATCGTGGCTATTGGGGAGAAGACCAACATAGCTCATCTTATGCCGGAAGGCGGTTGACATATTTGGTACCAATGGGTTTTTAGATCATAAATGAAGTATGCTTTAAAATAGTATAAAGTTTTTTGACCTTTGGATTGTATGTACATTTTTCATACTAGGGATAAGGTGTATGTCATTAAGTATGTTCTCCCCAAACCATGACTTCTCAACTAGAACACCCTGGGAAACAAAGAAGTTTTCAGGTATGAACTATCAGAAGTTTGCAAAAGTGGGGGGTACTATACATAAAAAGCACTATGGACTTGAGTGTGAGGGCAATAGGGAAAGGGGGTTTACTTTGTAGAAAAGAAAGTTTTGGCATCCGTCTCAGGGACACATCTTTAATACCAGGATTTCAGAGGCTCAGGTGGGGTCCAGTGGTGTGGTGGCGCACGCCTTTAATCACAGCACTTGGGAGGCAGAGGCAGGCGGATCTCTGTGGGTTTGGGGGGCAGCTTTGTTTGCAGAATAAGTTCCAGGACAGCCAGGGCTATGTAGAGAGACCCTGCTTCAACAAAACAAAACAGAAAAGACCAGGGAAAAGGTGTGCCCTAGCTTAGGAGTTGGAGACGGTCCATGAGCACTGAAGCTGATAAAATGACCATTCTATTTTTTAAGTTTTTAAAGGAACCACCACACTGATTTCCATGGTGGCTCTGCCAGTTTACACGCTAGCGACAGGAGTGAATAGGGGTTGCCCCTCCCCCACAGTCCTGCCCGCATTTGCCCTCATTTGTTTCCTCCATAATAGCCATTCTTACTGAAGTATGATGAAATCTCAAAGTACTTTCAATTTGCGTTTCTCTGATGGGAATGTCAAACACTCTAAAAAGTATTTATTAGTCATTTGTGCTTCTTTTGAGAACTCTAGTTTTATAAGCCGTTTTATTTATTTATTTAGCCCAAGATCCATAACATTTATTTAATGGCGGGGGCGGGAGTTGTGTGTGCAAAGGTAAACAGTGGGGACAGGACACAGAAAGGCAGAGGAAGACTGGGTAATGCATAAAACAAGCTCCTGTTTCCTCTCTGCTGCTCCTAGTGACGCGGACGGTGCATAGACCATCTCTTAGGGCTTTTATTTGCTATCTTGGTGGTTTGTTTTCTAGGCACTGATTCCGTCAGCTGTGTAACTGGCAAAGATCGTCTCCTGTTTTGTAGGCCGCCTCTTCACTGTGTTAACAGGTTTCTTTTGCAGTGCAAAAGCCCTTAAAATCCGCGAGTTCTCACTTTGTCAGTTTTGGCCTTATTTCCTGAAGTCCCACTCGGAAAGTCCTTGTGTGCCCATAATGTTGGGCATATCCACTTCTTTACCTTGTAGCAGTTTCAGAGTTTCAGGGACAACACTGAGATCTTTGATCCTCTTGGAATTGATTTTTATCCGGGATGAGAGATAAGGATCCGGTTTCATTCTTCTCTACACAGACATCCAATTTGCCCAGAATCATTTGAAGAGCAGAACAATAGCAATGCGAGAAGATTTTATATGACAGCAGCGGGTGGGGATGAGAGCTGACACAGGCTGTCTCAGCTGACCCGTTCTCGGTGCCCTTGCCAGATGGAGTTGGGGGAAGGTTACGGGTGGTTTCTGGTTATGGGTGGCCTGTTTACCCAATAACAACCCTTCTGTTCATGCAGCCAGAGCCACTGTTTAGGACAGTGTCACCAGCATTACCATTTCAGGGGAAAGGACTTAGCAGTTGTCTTTTCTTCAGTGTGTACTCCTGCCTTCTTTGTAAAATACCAGGTGGCTGTTGTGCGGACTTACAGCAGGGCTCTCTGCTCTGTCCCACGGATCTCTGTGTCTGTTTTGTTTATATCACCTCTGAGTTACACCATCGTTATCATTACATTTCCTAAAAGAATTGATCAGTAAGTACTGGGATTATGACTGGGCAAGGTACATTTTGCTTCTATAATTATTTTTCCCATTTTTTTTTTTTACAGTGAATGTATATTACTGTTACTAATGTTCTGGGAAGGGAGGGAGGAGGGGGATGGAGAAAGGATGGCTAAGGGCTTGTGATGCAGTTAGGAGAAATAACTCCCAATGCTCTATAGCACAGTGGGGGTGACTGTGGCTGTTCACCAGAATGGCTATCAGTGCCCCATAGAGGAAATGCTCCGTGTTTAAGAAAACTGATTTACCAATGGCTAATCTGATCATTACACACTATATGTGTGTATTGAAATAGCACACCAGCTTCCATAAATAGGTAAGAGTGAAAATATAATCTGGAAAGAAAATCAAGCTATGATCAGGGGCAGTGCTAAAGGTTACTGTTAAGAAAAAAGAAGGAAGGAAGGAAGAAAAAGAAAGAAAGGAAAGGAAAAGAAAAGAAAAGAAAAAGAGCAAGTTTTGTAAGCCCAGGAGACTGAGGAAGAATCCTGCAGCGATTTACCTGGAATGTGTCCCTGGCCAACTGTAGGACTCCTGGACCTCCTCAGAAGTGCCTAATTACCAGTGACCCATCAGGGTGGGTGGAGCCCATGTCTCTGGGACTTGCTGTGTTTCCAGATGCAGGTCATAACTGAGTTTATGAAGTTTACACAAGCTAGATAGACTCCGTGTTTGCATGGGCAGGAACAACCTGGCAGGCTGGGTTTACTCAGGTGAGCACGCTCTCGTTCTGTCTTCCAGCTCGCCCGTGCTTCGTGGGAGAATGGAGTCCCTGGAGTGGCTGTGCAGGTCAATGCCAGCCCACCACGCGTGTGCGCAGGCGTTCAGTGCAGCAGGAGCCGCTGAACGGAGGGGCACCCTGCCCACCCCTGGAAGAGCGAGCCGGCTGCCTGGAGTACACCTCATCGCAGGGCCGGGACTGCGGGCATTCCTTTGGTACTGAGTTTCATGGTTGCTGCCTTTGTTGCCTTTGATGACTTTTGGCCACTTCCTGAAAGGTCATGCTCTGTGCAGGGAAAGTTCCATGAGGCGGAGGGCGCAGTCTGCTTAAAGCAGATAGGAAGCTCAGGAAGCGCTTATTAAAGGGATCAATAGCCAGCTGCACAGGCCTCTTTCCCTTGATTCCTTCAGCCTCTCTCTCCTCTCCTCTCCTCCTCTCCTCTCCCCTCCCCTCCCCCCCCCTCCCCTCCTCCTCCTCCTCCTCCTCCTCCTCCTCCTCCTCCTCCTCCTCCTCCTCCTCCTCCTCCTCCTCCTCCTCCTCCTCCTCTTCCTCCTCCTCCTCTCTTCTTCTCTCTCTCTCTCTCTCTCTCTCTCTCTCTCTCTCTCTCTCTCTCTCTCTCTCTCTCTCTCTCTCTCTCTCTCTCTCTCTCTCTCTCTCTCTCTCTCTCGGATGGTACCTCCAGCTTTGCATGGGCTCACTCATAAACCACACGAGTATACGCCGACCTGACCGACCCTCACCCCTTTTACTGAACTTACACTTAAGTAAATATTCTACCCCCACCCTAGCGCCACTCCAGCGCTCCCACGCATGCGTGTGGTGTTCACTCCAGCGCTCGCGTGCACGCATTCGGTTTTCAGCAAATCAATCAAGCTGGTGACAAAGGACATCAGATGGTGATCCTTCACACAGGTTAGCAGTCAAATAGCCAGGGTAACCCACTTCATGTAGCGTGTGAGTTCTGGTTAAACAGAACTTTTAATTTAGACGCTAAGAAATATGAGCAATGAAAGCAAAGTGATACAATAATTTTTTTTTTAATTTTTTGAAACAGGGTTTCTCTGTGTAGCCCTAGCTGTCCTGGATGTAGCTCTCTAGACCAGGCTGACCTTGAATTTACAGAGATCTGCCCGTCTCTGCCTCCCAAGTGCTGGGATTAAAGTTGTGCACCACCACCACCTGACTGATAAAACGATATTTTGAAACACCTCTCTTATGCTGACGAGACTGAGGCTGAAGTGTTCCGATTTGTGAGTCAGTTGAAAAGGTGATTTTGTCCGGGTGCAGTGGCAGGCACATGTACTCCAAAATACGGCAGGGCAGAAAGCAGAAAGATCATTACATCAAAGAGTCCAGGGCCACCTTGGGCAGCATAATCAGAGCCCATCTCGAAAAAAAGAAGAAAGAAAGAGAGAGAGAGAGAGAGAGAGAGAGAGAGAGAGAGAGAGAGAGAGAGAGAGAAAGAAAGAGAAAGAAAGACAGATGTGATGTAACTCACGAGGGGAGCTAGGAACCTGGTTCACTAAGGCACCAGGAACCGTGTGAGGCTCACAGAGAAATAAACAGAGGCCAGCACCAATATGCTGATCTGGGCTGAATACAGTGGGGCAAAATGTTGGCTTTCCTGGGTAGAAAAGTCCATATGTTTTTCATAAGAACCTGGAAAATTTTTACATCAACATAATTTTTATCACGTAATTTCATTAGTTTTTTCCCATATATAAGTACTTATTTGCTTAGAGTCAACTCGGTGCTAGACGCGGGCCATATGCTGGCGTTATGGTGGGGAGGAAAGTTGACGTGAGGCCCAGAGTCTCAGAGACTTCAGTTTAGTGGAAGGACATAATCATCGGATGTCCCCGGGAAATTAATCCTAAAAATCTATATCTGGTGATTTGTCCAATTGAAGTAATGGGCATGCAAGAACCTGTAAGCAGGAGTGATATGGCAATTTCCTCTAATCCTGAGGGGTGGGGTTTCCTTGGGGATAAGGCCAAGAAATCCTGAGCTGCCCAGAAGAGAGACCAGTGTGCTTAAACCTGATGGTCAGTTGTAGACAGTTTGAAGGGCTGATGGGGGCAACATGGGACCATGAGAGACGATCCTGACAGGGCAGTGCCGGAGCAGAGCACGAGGGGGAAATCCTCACGGTGCTGCAGACCTTGTCCTGGGAGGGTGGGCTGCTGTCTAGAGGGGAGGAGGGCACAGCAGCGCCCAAGGTAGAAGGACTGGACAGTGCTCTTCGTGAGGGGACGCCACACCACTCTGAGGGGCCTCCGGGTGAGGGAAGTATGAAGGGCAGTGGCAGCCCAGAGTCTACAAATGGATGACCAATGGATTCGAGGTGCAATGCCACAGGTAGGCAAGTAAGCAATCAAGAAAGCCCTAAATGGCTAACAAGCTTCTTGTCTGACTGTTTAAGGTGTGTGCCTTCGTATGTTCGGGTGCCTATGAATGTGCACGTATGTGAACGTGTGTGCATGCCTGTGAAGGTCACAGGACTACCTCAGAGGTCATCCCTCAGGTACCGGTTTTTCTTGTTCTTTCAGTAAGATCTCTCACTGGCCTGGAACTGACCGAATAAACTAGGCTGACTCGCCATTGAGCCCCAGGGGTCGACTTCTCTATACTTCCCCAGTGCTGCATCCCCCCCCCCAAGTCTGGCTGTTTTTATGTGATTTCTGGGGATCAACTCAAATCCTCAAGCACTCTGTTTACTGAGTTATCCCCCAAGCCCTTGTTGAACTATTAAAAAAATGGATGTGGAAAATTTGGGGGATTGGGGCCAGCAAGCTTTGAACTAGAGAGGATTCTATTTTTAGATTCTAGTCTTTTCCTGAAGAGCTTAGGAAAGCTGCTGAGGTGTTTTCTGTAGGAACCATTGTGACCAGATCTGTGATCACAAGGGATCGCAGTGGAGGGATGCAGAGGAGGGGTGCAGCAGAGGGGTGCAGTGGAGGGCTGCAGTGGAGGGCTGCAGTGGAGGCCTCTCCCTGATGTCCTAGTCACATTCAGCTCAAGGAGAAATAATTACACAGCTCCAAAGGTGTGGCTCACAGAAGCAATCCTGGTTCATACTCGGTCCAGGCCATCTGTCATAAGCCGCCACATTGGGGTGACATCCAGTGGGGTCCATCTCAATGAGTTCATATGTTCTGGGGTAGGGCTGTTTGTATTAGAAATGTCTGTGTTCCTCCACAGCCCTCTGCAAAAACACAACACGACAGGCACCCCTAGATGGCTGCTGTATGACTCTTGGGTTTTGGTGGTTCTTATGACCCAGAGTCTACTTCACAGGAAGGGCATCTGCTCTATTCATGGTATTTGGCTGCTAGAAGGGTTTCTTCAACACCAGGCTGTTGTGTACCACTTCCCAGTCTTCAGTCCTGGCAAGAAAGTTAAGAAAACGTTATGGGCAATGAGATGCAAGCACCAGGACGTGTGATCATCATACACCCAGGGACAGTGTGTCCCCGGGAGAACCTGGTGGCTACTCAGACCCCGGGACAGCCTCTTTTCCGCCTGGAGGTGCCTATCCTCTGTCCAGCAGCTCCAGATGTTCCTTCTCTAATACCCTCATCCACTTGGTCCCAAATGTTCCTTCTCACAGCTCCTGACACCACACCCCACTAAGGATTTGACGCAACTGTCTTTTCTCTTGCGTCTTAAAGCTGCCCTTGGCCTTGTTTAAACACTTGTGTAGACTTTATGTTACATTCCCTTCCTAAACTCATGAATAACAACCTCATAGTTTGCAAATAAGAGGGCAATCGTCACATTTTTAGTCTCAACTTTGGTCCTCAAGGTCCCACCCCCTGTAAATTGCAGTGACAACTCCACTTAGGCTGTCTGGGGAGCATGGAGCCATCGAATATTCCACTGTGGTGGTTGCTAACACCAGATCCTGGACCAGGAATCTCTGGATCATTTAGAAACTCCTTAGAAATACAAGTTCCTGCGGCCTGACCCAGACCCATGGGATCAGAATTCCTGGAGTGGGTCCAGAATTCTGTCTGAGTTGTAACAAACCCTTCTAATGCTCACTAGAGTTTCAGAATATCTCAAACATGGCCTCACACCTCTGCCTGCGTCATGGCTGGCAAAAGTTTCCCAGGCTTATCTTCTTCTGTGATAACAATGTGAACAGAGGGAGCTGTTTCTCTACCAAAGAACTTTTCAGAACGAACGACGATCGAGACATCTTCACTCTGCAAAGAGGGAGACAGAATATGAAGGTTTTCCTCACTTGAGTTAAACCACCCCCCTCCCAACACACTACCCCAGAAGAAACTCAGTAAAATCACTAGTGTTCACCAAGTACACATGAAAAGATAAACAACTCAGAGGAAAGAGGGACGCGAATCAGTAATGTGAGCATTCGGTCTGAAGGGTTCTTCAGGGTTTGTTTGACTCTCTGAGCTGGTGCGGAGGTCCCAGCAGGGGAGCTCAGCTGCTCTCACAGCCTTGAAGACCAATCCTCCTCCATCAGGAGAGGTCCTCCTCTTCAGCTAAGCACACGGCTAAAGAAAGGATGCTCACGGAGTGTTGAGGGAGGAACAGGATGCCTGCTTAGCAGAGCCAGACAAGCTGGACCAATCCTAGTGATCAAGGGGCTGACGCATGTCATAGCCAGATCTCTCTCGCATTCTCATTCAGTTGGTAACACCGAGCACCTGTGCATGCCACGACTGTGGTGGGTTTTAGAGATTCGAACCCAGACAGCAAGGGCATCCATCACAGTTCATTGCAGTTCAATGATGAGCACTGTGCTAAGAAGGTTCTCCAGCTGGAGGACAGTCTCTGGAGCTCACACAGGAGAAGGAGAGAGCCAGCTCCTGCCAGTTTTCCTCTAACCCTCACAACATACACTCTGGCGTACACCCACCACTATTATAGTAAGGTTCTCAGGTTGATGTGGGAGCGCGGAAGAGAGCCCACCTCGTGTAGTAAGTGCATTTGTCCTGCTACATGGTCACATGTGTACCCATTGCTACTTCCCACCTCTACCAGTGTTCCTGTACACAGTGCATGAGCCTTAGCTCAAGATGTAGTTATACCTTACTTTTAAATGGCACAAATTTTTGTTTGTTTTTATGAGGTTGGATCATGATTATGTAGCCCAGGCTGGCTTCAAACTCAATTTGTAGCTGAGGATAACCTTGAACTTCTGATCCTCCTGTCATTACCTCCCAAGAGTGGGGATTACAGACGCGCACACGTGCGCACATACACACACACACACACGCACACGCACATGCACCAAGTTCAGAGAGATTTCATAAGCAGTCTTGAGTCAGTCTTCATAGCCGTGCTCCGAGGATCATACTCATGCCCATGGCTACTGTAACAAATCCCCAGAACCTTCGTGCCTTAATATGACACATATGTCTTCTAGTTCTGAGTGACAGAATTCAGCGCAGGGCTGTCTGGACTGAAGCAAGTGAAGGCTCTTCAGGAAAGTCATTCCAGGCTTGCCGTGGATGAAAGGGCATTCCTGAGATACAAGAGCAGAAAGCATGGTGGTGTATCGTCCAGTTACGTGGGAAGTAGTTAAAAGTAATAATGAACGAGCCAAGGAGTACTCTGAGCACTATAGCCTGAGTCTCTTGCTGCTCACAGTAAAATGGAAAAACAGAGATACAGAAGGAGAAGAAAGTTATTTTATCTGAACGGAATCAGGATTAGGAACAGGGTAATTCTCAGCTTATCAAGACAGCAAACAGTGGTGAAATGCAGAGACTCGCTCTCGGGGGAGCAGGCTCTAGGAAAAACACTAATGGTGTGTCTGTACATCCACCTCCTATCTCAGCAGTTAAGCTGCCACCAGCTTGGTGACCTAGGCAGTACAAAGGTATTATCTGAGAGTTCTGTAGGAATCTGATGGGTTTTACTAGGTTACAGCTGAGGTATCAGTGGGGCTGCGTAACATCCTGGGACTTGAGGGGCCAGCTTGCTTTCAACATTTTTCATCTTTTGGTGTTTGTGGGTCTTGCCTTTAATGTTTAAACCATCTCTCCAGCCTGGTTTCTCACCTTCGGAGATGAAGTACAGCTCTGCCTCACGCCTCCTTCCATCTCCGCAGCTACCCGCATTGCATCTACCCACGCCTTTCTTCTGAAGTCGGGTCTCCCTCCCACCAGATTTATGAAACCATCCCTCGTGACTGCTTGAGACACATCTAGAAGATGGAGACCCTGCTATTTCAGACCCCATTGCCTAACGATTTGTAAACTTAATCCCTCTTTGCCACATAGCACCAAACATTCAGGCATTCACACATCCTGGAGATCGGGACTTAGACATCTTGAGGGTGCCGGATGCCTCATTCTGTTTTCCACAGAGACTAGGACAAGTCGTTATCTTGGGCTTCCACACTATGAAGACAATAGAGTCCTGGGAGGCAACTGCAGGGCTCTCAGAGCGAAAACTAGGAGCCCATGGCCACGACCCCTGTGTGGCTCCCCTCCATATTGCATCATTAAAATTAGGATTATGGATCTGGTGACTAAGACAAAATATAAAAGCCCATGAAGATTACTCTCTTCTTAATGAGTTTTCTGGTTTGACTTAAGGTATAGGATATTTTATCCTAAAAAAAAATATAAAAAACCGAACCGCTGCACATTAATGAGGTTTGTGTGCATTTTCCTCCCCACAAAAGAGCAGGGGCTGTTTGCCAAATTTCCCTTTTATTCTCTTCGGTATGTACAGAGCGACCTGCTTTTTTTTTTTTTTCCTTTTTTGTGGCATACCCTTGTGTCAGAGGGCTTATGAAACTCTCAAAGCAAATTTCATTTCCTTTCATGTTCAAAGGAAATATTTGCAGGGCCATGTTTCCTAAAAGTGAAACTTTGCTGTAAAAGGGAGCAATGGTGGGTCCATAGGTTGCCAAAGAGGTGGAGAATGACCTCTGAACAAAGACCATATTACACCTGAGGATTGCAAGGGAAAAGGAAGGGGGCCGTCACTTACGGAGGGACCGTGTCCTGAGGCACCAGCTACGTGCTTCCACACAGAAGCAGGGGTGGGGCTGGAAGCAAAAATAACTTTTAAATTATTTACAACCCTCAAGATATGAAAATTAAACTTGTGGGTTATTATTAAAGAATGGCTGTGGTTCAAAGCACCGCAGGCCATCTGGCTCCTGGACAGTGTGCAGAACTCATGCGTGGGGAAGAATAACCTGTATGCAAACCTTGCAGCCGCTGGGGCGGGGGGAATGGGATCCCGAGGGACTGTTTTGCTTTTAAGATGTGCTGTAAGACAGGGCTGTTGAGGCTCAGGCAAGTAGATTGGGAGTTCAAGACGAGCCTGGGCTACATGGCAAGATTCTGTCCCCAAACAAACAATAACATAGACTATCAACACAAAAAGTAAACATGAATATAGGGTTTCCTGCAGTCTTGGCTGATTTTGAACCTCTGATCCTCATTCCCCTATCTCCTGAGTGGTAAGATTATATAGACAAACCACACATTTGTTTGTTTGTTTTCAGTACAAGGGATAGAACTTGGGGCCTCACTCATGTTAAGAGAATGCTCTAATAACTGAGCTACATTGGCAGCCCCTGGACAGGAAGCCGTAAAAATCAGAAGGTGAAATCCAGGCATGGTAGACATGTGCTTATAATACCTGTATTAAGGGACACATGATCTCTAAAGATCAGTGGCCACCGTGACGAGCCAGCCTCAGTAGAGAGGCTGTGCAGTCTCCTAAAACAAGGTAGACAAGACTGACCTCTGAGGTTGTCCCCTCCCCTCCTCCTGCATGAGCACACACATGTACATGCTGGTCCTGGCTTCACCTATGAAAACTTAGGAAGGTCGAGGTGTTCTGGGCTGGTGCTTCTGCATTTGTGGCTGCTGCTGATTGCTGCTGCTTCTGTGGTTGCTGCTGCTGCTGCAACACAAGGAGCCAAGGACGGATCTGAGGGGTCAGGTAAAGATGTGGGATTTGGTTTCTGACTAATGCTTCCAAAACAACCAACTCCACTGGGTTTATATAAGGAACATGTCAAGAAAGGGTTACTTCTCTTAAAATGAAAAGAGAGAGAGAGGGAGAGAGAAATAGAGAAAAGGGAAAAAAGAAAGAAAAAAAAAGAAAATCTGAAAAGGAATTAAGGCCTGCCATCTTGTGGCAGGCAGGAGCCAGGAAGGTGCACACGTACTATGAAGCTGCTTTTCCTCTTTGAACCAGTGCCCTCATACTAGTTTGCTCATGCTAATGACTTCAGCATCTCAGAACCCAACGCCAGCTTGTATCTGCCCTTACCTGGATTGTTCAGTTTCTGGAGCAAAAGGCAGGAGGGGCTGTTGAGTCCTCTCAGGCTCTGTTCGTCTGCAGATTCACCTGAGCAGGACTGGACATATTTAAGGAAAAATTGTCTGTACTGAACATATACAGTTGATTGTGCTGTGTTGTGTGTGTCTGTGTGTGTGTCTGTGTTGTGTGTGCATGTATGTATGTGTGTCTGTGTTGTGTGTGTATGTATGTAGGTGTGTCTGTGTGTGTGTTGGGTGTGTGTGTATGTATGTGTGTGTGTGTCTGTATATGTATGTGTGGTGTGTGTGTGTGCCTGTGTGCGCGCAGAGAGGCCAGAGGTTGATGTTGGGTGTCTCCCTCAGCCTCTTTCTATCTTACTTTTTGAGACAGGGTCTCTCATTGATCTTGGAGCTCACCGATTTAGCTGGATTGGCCGGCTGGTCAGCAAACACAAGGATCTCCTGTCTTTTTCTCCCCAGTGTTAGTATTCTATACGAGTTGCTGACATGTCTGCATTTTCTTTTTTAATGTGCTTGCTAAGCAGGGAGTCCTCAAGCTTGTGCAGCAGTGAGCACATTGCCATCTGAGCCATCTTCCCCACCCCAACCTCTTTCCCTTGGTATTTGTCTCTAAATCAGGGCTTCTTTTTTGTGTGTTAATGCTTCTATGAACACTTCAAGGCCTTGTTCACTGTAACTGAGCCACTATATTTCAACAAGAAGACTTTGCATCCATGTTAAAAACACTGCAAACCTGAACATACAATGGCCTCGAAGCTGTGTTTCCGCCAGCGTTTCCTGGTGTGAAAGCACACACAGTGCAAAGCCCACTCAGAATCAAGGCTGTTGTAGAGCCGTGCGGTGTAATGTGGGCGCGCATGTTCAGAAACAGCTCGCATCCATGGTGCAGTGGACTTTGAGCTGCTTTCCAATGCGCGTCCGGACACATTTCACTCCTGCTCAGTTTTCACAAGCTCTGCCTTCAGTTGTAAGGATTTGTGGGGGCAAAGCTGCCAGGCTGAGGTTCCCAAGAGGCTTGGGGCACCCATGCTTGCTTCTTTTATTCTTTCTCATTTTCACCACTTGTTTTCTCTCCTTCCCCTCTTCTTTCTTTGATCCTTCTCTCATCTCGTCTCCAACTACCTTTTCACCGCCTTTCTCTCTTTCACGCCTGGAGGCCACTATGCCCAGCAGAGGTCTCTGGTTCCCTCTGTGGCTATCAGATGCATATAAATACCAATTCGGTTTGCTTCGGAAGATGCTACAGCAATCTCTGTTGATACTGTGCCTCTAAGATCCTTGGACTTGGAAACAGAGATCTCAGATAGGCATAGAATCTAGTTTGGGAAACCTTACTGAGTACTTTGACTGCGCGAATACAGTGTAATTCTTCCTTTTCTAGTTCCTGCCTTTATAACCAGCTCTGCATTCAACAAGAAGAGAACAGTACAAGCCACATCTCCACAGTGGTCCACACAAACTGAGGATGCTGGGTAATTGACTTGAAAATTACTGCCAGGTTTTTCCCTCCCTCCGTCCCTCCCTCCCTCCGTCCCTCCCTCCCTCCGTCCCTCCCTCCGTCCCTCCCTCCCTCCCTCCCTCCCTCCCTCCCTCCCTCCCTCCCTCCCTCCCTCCCTCCCTCCCTCCCTCCCTCCCTCCCTCCCTCCCTCCCTCTCTTTCGAGACAGGGTTTCTCTGTGTAGCCCTGGCTGTTCTGGAACTCACTCTGCAGACCAGGCCAGCCTAGAACTCACAGAAATCCGCCTATCTGGGATTAAAGGAGCACACTACCATGCCCAGCAGCTTCTGAAGTTTCCATGAGCTGGTTTGTGAATCTGAGAGTTGACACCTTTTCATTCGGAGGGCGTCTCAGGGACACGTCATGCACAGGCTGGAAGGCACCTCCATGCTCACCCACATCCACTCTTCTTTCATCAGAGAGAGCTCTTAGGAGACCCAACAGCCACATCCTCAGGTCTCCAGGCTGTTTACTAGCAATGGGTTATTGAAACTCGAATTTTTATACTTAAAAGATTCAGCTGAGCAGAACTTGGGACAGCAAAACTAATATTGTAAAAATGGCCATGTTACCAAAGGTGATATATGATTCAGTATAATAATTACCATCAACACTTAAGTGACATTCTTCACAAAACTAGAAAAGTCTAAAATTCTCATGGAAACACCAAGAGGTGAATAGCTGAGCAGTTGGGGGAGTTGGTGGTGGTTGGCTTGTCATCATGTGACATACTTGGTAGGACATCTGCCCGAGGAAATGCTAAGATAAAGCTGCGCTGAAGGCATGCTCCTATTTAGAATAGATCTTAAAAACACACACATTCACAAATTCAAAAAGAAAATGTAGAGGATATAAAATGGGTGAAAAAAGGGGAACCGATCTTACTAACAGTCAGGGAAATACAATCTAAAGCCACAGGGAGTTAGTGTTTTACCTCACTGCAGTGTTTTAAAAATGTTGAACGAATGATCCCAAGTGCTGGAGATGATTAGAAGGGCTGAGACTCTAATTGCAAACATGAGCTATTTTAGCAATGCTTGCTGCAAATATCTTTCTGGTTTTTCTTTAATTCTCTCAGTAATAGCTTTTGATAAACATAAATTTCTAAATTTAATATAGTTTAATTATAAACCATTTTTTCTAGCTAGTGATTTTATAATCTTATTTTAGAAGATTTTCATAATTTCAATTCATAACATTTATTATCCCACATTGCCTTCTCAAAGCTTTACTATTTTTCCTCTTACATGTATACAGAAAATCCAGTGCCACTTTTCCTCTCTTACTGAAGTGCAGTCAGAGAGACAGCCACCCTTATTTGTAATCGATTGCTTCTCTGTGTGTCTAGTGATGCATACGTTTTGAAAATAAAACTCTTAGTAGTTGTTAAAAAAAAAAACAATACTTGTTTGAGCTCGGTGGTGCCCACTTGCAACCCGCACATTTGGGGTGGGGCCGGGTTCAGAGGTTGAGGAGTGCAAGGCCAGCCTCAGCTACGCTGCCAAGTTCTAGGCCAGTAAGAGGTGTGTGAGCCCTTATATCAATCTCATGTCTGTGTGTATGTAAGCAAGCATGTACGTATGCTGGGCACGGTGGCACATTTATAATGCCGTCACTTCAGAGACTGAGGCGAGACGATTGCTCCTAGGTCAGCTTGGGCTCCCCAGTGAAATCTTGCCTCAAAAGCAAAGAATGAACAATCTTTGCCATGTGTGACTGACCCGGACCCTGAAGACTTTCTACAGTATTGACCACTTCTAACTATGCTAAGTGACCTCTTAACTTCTTTCGTTCCAGATACTGTATGGAGTTCAAGACAGAGTCCCTGACTCCGCACTGTGCCCTGGACAACCGTCCGCTGACTCGATGGATGCAGTATCTCCGAGAGGGATACACGGTGTGTGTGGACTGTCAGCCTCCAGCTATGAATTCTGTGAGCCTGCGTTGTTCCGGAGATGGCCAGGATTCCGACGGGTAAGGAAGGACCGTGACTGAAGGGCTTACTGCCGCTAGCCCTGAGGCTCTGTCCTCTGGGTCCTAACGAGCAAAGCAGTGTGAGGCACATAGCAGGATGTGGAGCGAGGGGCTGTCCAGCGACCCACGTCCAGGGCTTTGGTTCTCACTATGGGACTCGGACGCTCTCTAGACCAGAAAGACATAGACTCCTTTAGTTTGAGGGCCTCATTTCAAATGAAGCTGCCCCCAAACGACCAAAAACCTGACCGCTCCAAAGGTACTAGAGACTACTTGAATCCGAATTTCTTGGCTTGGAGACTGAATACGCACATTCTTGGCCCCTCTTCTTAGGACCAAGTAAACAAGAGTTTAGTAATCTCTTAGGTCTGGACCTAAAACTTTTTAAATAAAATGTCAGAAAGCAGTTATTCCTGGCTTTTCAGCCAACACATCTTTCGGAATAACTCCTCTTCGCTGACACTGGCCAGGAAGGCAGCCGCTGATGCGAGTTTTAAACCTTGGCTTGGTTCTAACAAAATTTTTTTTTGTGAATACCAAAATTTAAGTTTTGTATGATTTTCATGCATCACGAAATATTAGTCTTCTGATTTTTCCTCCACTCTTTGTTGCTGTTTGAAATAGGGTCACACTCTAGCCTAGGATAACCTGGAACTCACAACATAGGTCAGGGTGGCCAGGTACTTGTGGCGATCCTCTGGAATCATGCTCCAACACATTGGGATTACAAGCATAGACCGCCATCCCCGGCTTCTCTTAACTCCTAGAAGCATTAGCGCCGTGGCTGGGGAGACGGCTCAGCAGTTAAGAGTCGGTGCTGCATTTGCAGAGGACCCAAGTTCAGTTCTCCGCACCCAGACTGGGTGGCTGACTACTGCTGGTTACTTCCTGCAAGACCCACGCACATACGCACAGAATTAAAAACAAAATCCTAAAAAATTAACATTCATCCTTAATTCACAAGTCCCGTTGAAACAGAGGGGGCAGGCAAACAAAGGGGTCAATACCGCTCTGGCCCTGCCCAGGTGACTCAGACGCTAGTAACGGTTCAGATCTGCTGTGCCTGAGGTAGGGTTCTGAGAGCGGTGACTGCAGACATTGCATCTCCCCACAAGACTCTCCCAGGACTGCACCCACGTCCAGTGAGATCCACTAAATCCCATTTACGGCTAGAAGAAGGAAACAGTGGGGCCGCTATGGACAAGAACCAATCTATTCACACACGTAATGGTTTTCAGCATGTCAGGTGTAGTTGGTAAAAATAGATTAAAAGTAAAATACTGACCTTTCCAGTTAATCATACTCCCATCGTGTTTTAATATTTAATAATTTGGCTCATGTTTAACAGTCGCTTGTGCCTGGCGGTCTCGACTGAGCTCACCATATGAGCAATAAAGGGGGTAAGGAATTCATAGCAAATGAAACCTAATATTTGGATTTAATGTTTTTCTGAATACCTCATCTCTATTTTGACTTTAAATGAATTTATAATTCAATTTGTACCCAATAAAGAAAGTACGTAAACCCTGGTTACTATACAAGTAAGTTAATGAAGAATATTTTTAATTCTCTGGCTTTGCTTTCTGTACTTCTTCAACTTTTCATTATGGAATCAAAGAATTGGAATAGAATGAAAGTGGTTATTTGGTGAGACCCTCCTAACTTAAACATACACAGCACACCGTTGTCCTGTGTGCAGTACCCTAAAGAGTACCTGAAGAGATGGACGAGGACACCCCGAACAACTCTCTCTGTCCTTGAGTAGGGACCAACTGGTGACTCACATCGACAGAATCCCAGAAAGAGACCTTCATGACTATAGAAGGGGGTGGTGTCTAGAGATGGCTCTGTATGCTCTCCCAAAGGACCCAGGTTTGATTCCTAGTGCACACATGACAGCTCCCATCCATCTATAAACCCAGTTCCAGGGGGATCCAATGCCCTCTCTTCTGGCTCCCACAGATGTACATTTGGGCAAAACACTCATACAAATAAAATAAAATAAAAATGAACAAATAATTTAAAAATCTGATTTGTAATATACTTGAAACTGTATGATTACTATATATCTTAGAAATGGCTTCTATTGCTTTGATAAAATATTGTTAACAAAAACCATTTGGGAAGTAAAGGGTTTACTTAACCTTACATCTAAGTCTATCACTGCGGGACGTCAGGGCAGGAACTGGAGCAGAGGCCAGAGAGAAGTGCCGCTTCCTTGTTGGCTCCTCATGGGTTTCCTAACCTTTCTTAGAGATTCCTGGACCACCAGCCCAGGGCTGGCACTGCCCACAGTGAGCTGGTCCCTCTCACACTATCATCAACTTAAAAAATGTACCATAGGCTTGCCCAGGGGCCAATCTGGTGGAATCATTTTCTTTTTTCTTTTTCTTTTCTTTTAAGTTATAAACTGATTGGCCCATTATCTCAGGCTTCTTATTAGCTCTTGTAGCTTATATTAACCCATTGTCCTTATCTATATTAGCCACATGGCTTGGTTCCTTTTTCAGCAGTGCAGGTCATATCTTGCTTCTTCAGTGGTTTGGGCAAGACTCGGGAGGAATGGGCTTCCTCCTTCCTAGAATTCTCCTGTTCTCATCGCCCCACCTCTACTTCCTGTCTGGTTGATCTACCTATACTTTCTGCCTGGCCAATCAGCATTTATTTAAAATATGATCGACAGAATACAGACAATTATTCCACACCACTTCCCCCTCTTTTTTTTCATAGCAGCATTATTTGTAATAGCCAGAACCTAGAAACAACCTAGATGCCCTTCAATGGAAGAATGGATGAAGAAAGTGTGGAATATAAACATATGAGAGTACTACTCAGCGGTAAAAAACAATGACATCTTGAATTTTGCATGCAAATGGATGGAAATAGAAAACACTATCCTGAGTGAGATATCTCAGACCCAAAAAGATGAACATGGGATGTACTCACTCATAATTGGTTTCTAGCCATAAATAAAGGACATTGAGCCTATAACTTTTTCTTTTTTTAAAAAAAAATTTCTTTATTATGTATACAGCTAGCCAGAAGAGGGCACCAGACCTCATTACAGATGGTTGTGAGCCATCATGTGGTTGCTGGGAATTGAACTCAGGAACTTTGGAAGAGCAGGCAATGCTCTTAACCACTGAGCCATCTCTCCAGCCCTGGAATCATTTTCTTAATTGAGGTTCTCTCTTCCTGAATGGCTCTAGCTTGTATCAGATTGACATACACTGGCCAGCACATTGTCTTTAAGATCAACAACAAACCAAAACACATTACGGCTAGAGAGATGGCTCAGCTGTTAAGAGTACTTGTTGCTCTTGTAGAGGACCTGGGTTCAGTTCCCAACACCCACATAGAGGCTAACAACCTAGCTCCAGGGGAACAAGTACTCTTTTCTGGCCCCTGTGGTCACTAGGCCTGCATACAACACACTCACATATGTGTAGGCAAAACAATCATGCACACAAATTAAAACTATATAGATCTTTTTTTTAAAAAAATTACAGCTGTGTAGATTAGAATTTGCTGTGGTTTGCTTTTAGTATAACCTACACTTCTACAATATCGTTTTAGAAACCAGACTCTCCGCTGGCAAGCCATTGGCAATCCTCGATGCCAAGGGACCTGGAAGAAAGTGCGGAGAGTGAACCAGTGCTCCTGTCCAGAAGTGCACCGCTTCCTTTTCATATAGAGCGCCTCGGAGCCACCGCACAGTGTGCTTACTGCCAACCTGAGCTCAGCCCTCAGAAACTGTGCCAAGTCCCCGGACATGCTCCATTGCCACACTTCGCTTCTGAGAAAGAAAACTTAGGGGTAGTTCTCAAGGATCACAGCCTCTTTGTTTGTATTTGTTTTACTGAGTTAAAGAACCATACTAAAAGCTCCTATGGCCTTGACCTTAAACGTTTGGCCACAGAATGCACGTCTGTGTACTAGAATCACTACCATGGGCTCTAGTTTGGGTAAAGTTGCTGTTTAAGGTTATCTATGTATTTTGTCATTATTGGTTTTTTTTTTTTTTTTTTTTAATTTTTAAATTAAAGACTGAATCTCACTATGTAGCCTGGAACTCACGCTGTAGATCAGGCTGGCCGCTAATTCCATGATATTCAACTGCCTCTGCCTCCCTCGCAAGTGCAGGGACTAAAGGTGTGTGCCAGCCCGCCCAGCTATTCTTTGCCTTCAGTCCTTTTTTGCAGTGGGGGCAGTGTTTCTGTGCAGCCCCGGCTGTCCTTGAACGCATTCTGTAGAGCAGTGTGGCATCAAACTCAGTGATCCACCTGCCTCTGCCTCCTGGGTACTGGGGTAGAAGACATGCACCACCTATTCTTAAAAGATTCTCGCTTAAAAAAAAAAATCTACATGTGACTCTTACACATAGTGTTCCCGTGTATTACCTTACAAGTTGTCAACTAATTTCAAGTCAATTGTCACAAATAATCTTCCACAGAGAAAGGTGTTAAAATTTCAATTGGTGTTTGGTAGTGAAAAGCTAGCGCCCATGATAAAGACATTTTTTCAAGAAGAAATTTTCCTTGGTTAGTTGAAAAGAGCAAACAGCCATGGTAGATCGATAGGAATTGCTTAAAACGTTACAATTTCCCTGAAATTTTGGCACCAATGAAGGAGTCGGATGCTTTATTTCTAAGCACTCTTTCATCATGTGTATCTAAGATTGTTTCCAAAATTTAGTTCCCGAACCAGAATAAGACAATCTTTTAATGTCCAACTTCACGTTTAGTTGAGATGTACTTACTAATTTTCTTTGTATAGCACATGTTTGGGGTGAGATTCAGAGGTACATATGGCAGGAGGCATGGATCTTCCTCTAAGTGTTATGACCTCATACACAGGCAATACAATATTACTAGCTTTACCTTGCGGTTGTAGCCAAATGGCACGGTGTGCTTTCAGATCTAGGATAGCAAGCTATTCGGCAGTCATTTGCGGAGGCTGGTCCAGGTTCTCTCCCAGGCTCTGCTTCAGAAGAGATCCTGAGCATGCCCCAGACTCCAGCCTAGGGCCTCAGTCGGGTTTTGTAAGTTTTAAATTGAGGCTATTTTCTTTTAAGAATTGAAGCAGTATTTAAAAGGTTTAATTACTTTGGTCTGAACTAAATTGCATTCACAAATATGGTCAACTGGAATGTGTGTTTTTGGCACTGATCATGTGACAACCGAAGGCCAGCAGCAAGCTTAAAGGGGTGGTAAACATCTCCAGTAGGATTTGCAACTGTATTTTCATTTAACTGCCAAGGCTGTTTTCATGGAAAACAAAACAATAAAATAAAACAACTTGAATTTTGGAGCTGGAGAGATGGCTCAGGTGGGAGGGTACTCGTTACTCCAGTAAAGAACTGGAGTTTGTTCCCAGCACCCCTGGAGGATGGCTCATAACGGCTTGTAGCTCCAGGATGTTTGGTTGGGTGCTCGGAGCATAAACAATCAGTTAAATGTAGCGACAGAGACACACAATTTTTAGTTCTGGGTGAGAAATACAGCTCACCTCTCTTCCTTCCCAACAAGTTATGCAGATAACATAGGTGAACAGAGAAGAGGCAGTTTCAACCCAGAACCTCTGAATGCATCCCCACCCCGTCATCCCCGCACAAGGTCTCATGTAACTCAAATTGGCCTGGAACCCACTATTTAGTTGAGGACGGCCTTGAACTTCTGATTCTCTGCCCTCCAGCTCTCAGGTGCTAGCATTATAGGTGTGCATCCTCACTCTAGGTTTTGGTGCTGAGGACTGAACCTAGGATATTGTGCACGCTAAGAAAGCGCCCCAGCGAACTGAGACACGCTTTGAAGACTGCAAGAACATTTTACAGACCAGAAAACAAGAGTTGGATGAAGTGGCGGGAACTTATTTTTATATCATTTAGAGAACATGGAATCAGCAGTGGGAACCTTTCTTCTGAAAGATCTCTCAGTTCAGGGTGACTTCTTGAAAGTCCTGTTTGCTGAGAGAAAATTAGGTCGTCTAGAGAGGAACAAAGATCCTTGAGGAGGCAGACTCTCTTCAGCATCAGTGGGTGTTGTAAATCTGACAGAACAAAACCTCTAAGCTCTGAGAGAAAATACATTTGAAGCCAGACCAATGTCACTGAGTAAGCATGACAGCAAGACTCAGCCTTGGGCCGGACTTTGGGAGCACTTCCCTATTAGATGGCCCCACTTCTACAGAGTCAGGTTCTGAAGAGACAGAAATGAGAAGATACAAGCATAAGGCAGTCACGGGATCAGAGAAATCCATCATCAGAGACTGAGAATTCTTTAAGGTCCACCGAGGGCTGGCTCATTGGATTTCTCTAAGGAGCATCACACCAGACACAGAACAAATGTCTAGGATATCAAAACACTAAAGAATCCAAAATGTTCTTGATGGAAATATGTGGTTCATGTGTACAGGACCAGTAATTAAAAAGTGTATGGCAATTTATAACACAACATTTGAAGCTACAAGACAGCAGCGACACCTTTGAAATTCGAAAATGGAAATGAATATATGGAAATAGCCGCTAAAGGCTAAGCTTACAACCAAAAGTAAATAACTGGGAAAAATTCCATATCCAATAAAATCATTCACCACACACAAGGATAAAGCAACGGTGTTTTTTAGACAGGCAAAGCATGGAAGTTCCTGCTCTATTCCCCTTTCTGGGAGGGCATCAGAGGGGTGCTAAACCTAACAGGGAGTGGAGTGTAAGCCAGGCAAGACTACCCAGAGGTCAGGGAACATGTTCAGGAGAGACAAAGGAGATCTGTGGGCACAGGGCCAGCCCAGACCAGGTGGGCCACAGCCAGTAGAGCTACCCGGACGCAGTACAAGAAGACAGTGACAGAATGCCCATCACATGGTGACAGGATTGGAGTCTTCAGTTTGGTTAGAGGAATCGGAGATGTGGAAATTATAGACATGTAGAAACTATAAAGCTCATGTGTAAACAACCATCGCAGAACTAAAATGACATAAATATTATGTAATTATACAAAACAGTGAAAAAAGATGACAAATTATGTACAGTGGAGACACATAGGTAGGTGAGGAGTGGAGAAAGCTAAGTGTAAGGGCTGGGGGTAGGGAAGGAGGTATAGATGGGTGTAAGTATGGGGGCTGGGGTAGGAGTGGGTATAGATGGTCTAAGTGTGGGGCTGGGGATAGGAGCTGGGGTATAGATGGTGTAAGTGTGGGGGCTGGAGGAGGGGCTGGGGTATAGATGGATATAAGTGTGGGGGAAACTGGGCAAATGCTTTCTATGAGTCTTATAATTGCATATGAATCTATACCTCAATAATAAAATGTTTTTTTAAAAAAATACTCAAAGAATTCAGACTAGGAGACAATGTTTTAGGGATATACCAATCAATTTATTTTCCCCATTATTCTTTAAAAAGCTATTTCATGTATATGGATGTTTTGCCTATATATATATGTGTATATATATATATATCTTGCTCAACATGCATGCAGTATCCATGGGGCCCAGAAGTGGGCACTGGACCCCCTGGAACTGGAGTTACAGACAGCTATGAGCTGCCATCAAAGCCACGTCCTCTGGAAGAACAGCCAGTGCTCTTACTCATGGAGCCATCTCTCCAGCCTGTGTAGAACTCTGTTCAGAGCTACAAGTCATATGAAAGAAAAAGCTGCTTAAATAAATTTAAAATGGCTTTTGGAGCTGATGAGATGGCTAAGCAGGTGGAAGAACTTGCCAAAGCCTCACACCCTGGAGCTCACGTGGTAGGGGAGAATGAGCTCCCTGTTGTGTTTAGGCTCCATTGCTGTGAGAAACACCATGATCAAAGGCAACTTGGAGAACAAAGAACTTATTTCATCTCATACGTTGAGGTTCAGTCTACCACTGAGGGAAAGCCAGGGCAGGAACACAAGGCAGGATAAGGACGAAGGAGCTCATGAAGCCATGGAGGAGAGATGCTCAGTCGCTTGCTTGGCATGGTTTGCTCAGTATTGCTTTTCCTCCTACAACACAGGACCACCTGCCCCGGAGAGGAGCTGCCACCTGTGAGCTGTACCTTCCTATACCAATTATTAGTGAAGAAAACGCCTTACAGGCATTCTAGTAAAGGTATTTTCTCATCGAGGTTCCTCTCTCCAAGTCAAGGTGACAGCTTCGGTCAAGGTGACAGGACACTAACCAGCACACTCCCGAGTTCTTATCAGACTTCCTCATGCATGCCATGGCATGCAGATTTCTGTACTCACTAAATAAATGTTAAAAATCAAAAAAATAAAGTAGCCTTTGATAAGGAAGTTTTAATAATGTATCATATTGTGACTTTTTAAAGCAATGGGTAAAATAGTAGATATTTTATAATAGCAATTTAGAGTTGATGATTTAGTAAGTATGTTTAAAGTGACATTGACTTATATGTTTATTGTGTCCCAAGATGCCAGCTTTGGAACTAACTGGCAGCATACGGGTCAGGAAGCATACGGCAATTACTAATGTTTCTGTTTATTGCGCAAATAGGATAACATAAATTCAAGAAAAATAGGAAAAAATGCATGACACTTTGATAGAAAGTTAGAGACATTACACAATACCCTATTTTTAACATAAATATTTCAATAGGTTGAATTTTTATCCACTTAAATACTGCACATAAAACTCAACGTGCTAATTATTAGTCTTTGATTAAATATTCTAAAGAACAAATTATTGGTGAAAACTTCCTTTAGATGGAACTACTGAGAGAAGTCAAGTTTGTCAGAACTTATGGATTGTTCTGCACATTATCACCCCAATAACATTATCAGCAAGTAGCATATTAGCCATAAATCAAGCAACAACGACAACAAAAAAAAATCACAAAGGAGTATTCCAAGTTCCATTCTTTAGAAATCCATTTCTGTGTGGCATTTTGTAAGGTTAGTAGAACAAACAGAAACAGCCACAAATAAATACTTTTTATCTTATCAGGCTTTATGTTTGTATTACAAAAGGATGTGGGATGGGGAATTGAATTTGGTAGGGTTCAACAAACCTATATTTTACAAAAATAAAGAGGCTTGAAAAAACAATTATGGCATATAATTTACTTTTACAAATCTGTACAAAACTATCACAAAAAATAATGCTTTCAACAACAATGAAAAAACCCCTTAAGATACATTCATCACTGACCAGACAGTTTTAAACAAAATGTAGTGATCCAAGTATTTAATTGTCCTTGAATTAAGCCAAAACAAACCCACACAGCCTTCAGTGCCTCAGTTAACCAGCCTCAGTTTCTTCATTGTTCTCCACCTGTCTTTTAACATGACACTTGTTCGGTTTTTGAACTTATAATGTGATAGTATTTTCATCCAGTTTCCTTCTCCATATTTCCTCACACCACACTTCAAAAACTTATCCTCTTCCCAAAGCCATGGCTGTTGAAGAAAAATAAAAGTTACTCAAAGAAACATTCTTTAAAGAGGACACATCTTTTAAAAATCAAGTGATGCTTTGCTTCTTAAAAATGAAAACAATTTTCCTATATACTTTTGTATATATGAACACACATGCGTATATGGTTTTATAAGATCTTACCATTATCACGTAACATTTCAGGATGGGATTACACCCAAGATGGGACAGTCTGTCTCACTTCAGACTCATTGAGATGTCTTAAGCAGCTTTTATCTAATCCTTAATAGATCACTCCACATTTTTAAACAGAACTCATGACTGTTTAGTACTTCACTAATGAACCAGCAAAAATTCTCTACCTGTGCTCGGGGAGGAAAACACACACACATACACACACATACATACACAACACACAAGTCTTCCGTAAGACAGACTTTCAAAAACACAACTAGTATTTAAACACACAATTTAAGCTGGGAGAAAATGCTGAAAACATTTAAATAAAATCTAATACTTTGCATAGACAAAGTACTAACATTTTGTATTTGGCATAGGTGACCAACTAATTATTCCTTCTTTTGGCATGATAAAACGGGTTTGTACTACTTGTACACTAATGCTCACAGCTGTATGATAAAAGGGGGTTTGCACTACTTGTACACTAATGCTCACAGCTGTACGATAAAAGGGGGTTTGTACTACTTGTACACTAATGCTTACAGCTGTACGATAAAAGGGGGTTTGTACTACTTGTACACTAATGCTCACAGCTGTACGATAAAAGGGGCTTTGTACTACTTGTACATTAATGCTCACAGTTGTATGATAAAAGGGGGTTTGTACAACTTGTACACTAATGCTCACAGCTGTATGATGAAAGGGGGTTTGTACTACTTGTACACTAATGCTCACAGCTGTATTATCCACAACACTGAAATGAGGAAGCATGCAGGGTATCCACCAATGAATGAATGAGTTTTCAGCATATAATATATGGGTAATATTATTTATCATTAAAATGGAAATTCTGGCAACATAAACCTTAATAATACAACACTAAGCTGGGCAGTGGTGGCACATGCCTTTAATCCCAGCACTCTGGAGGCAAAGGCAGGCAGATATCTGTGAGTTCGAGGCCGGCCTGGTCTATAAGAGCAAGTTCCAGGACAGGCTTGCTCCATAGCTACAGCAAAACCCTGTCTTGAAAAAAACAAAACAAAACAAAAAAGAATACTATGCTAAATGGAATAATTTAGATATGATAAGACAAGTACTGGGGCTAGAGAGATGGATTTAGCTCCCAGCATCCACATGATAGCTTATTAACTATCTGTAACTCAAGTTCTAAGGAATTCAATGCCCCTTCTGACATCTACAGTACCAGGTACACTTGTGGCACACATGTATACATGCAGATAAACACTCATATAAAATAAATAAATCTTAAATAAAATGAAACAAGTACTGTATGATTTTACTGATTTGAGGTGCCTAGAAAGGTCAAACTCAGAAACAGGCAGCAAAAGGGACAGCTACCAAGCATGGAAGAGAAAGGGGAAAGAATGTTTTTATGGGTCCAGAATTTGTTTCAAAAGATATGGGTGGACTGTGGCAATGATATGAAAATAAGTTTAATGCTAGTAAACTGTACACTAAAAAATGATTAAGATGCACTGAAGAGATGGTTCAGTGGTTAAGAACATATTCTGTTCTTGCAAAGGATCAGAGTTTGGTTCACAGAACTGCAATGGGTGGCTCCTTGTAACTCCAACTGGGGACCCAACATTTTAAGTACCTTACATGCATATAACCTTATCCTAGAAATATCTGTAATTAAAAGTAATAAGCCTTAAAAATCTTAAGATGATACATTTACCATTATGTATATTTTACTACAAATAAAAAAAATAAAATTCATATTAGAAAATTCTGGTGTCAAAAAGAAGAAATCAACATGGCCTGAAGACAAATGAGGTGAAAACTATCTTACAGATGACTGAATACCAGAGAAACTGGCACTGACCAGAGCCAAAATCACTCCAGGTTTGTATGCTACCATAAGACTGTGTCTTCTACTTTGTACCTTCACAACGGCATAATTTATAGAAAAAGCAAAGCCTGTTACAGTAATTCACACTATGTAATATTTGTGAGAATATACTTCTGACAGGCATTTACTTTTTTCCTTAATGGAATACTTTAATAAAGAACCTGCAAATTTATTAAAAATACACAAATATGTTTAACAGACAAGAAAAAAAGCTATCCAAATAGGAATTGAGAAATTTAAATAAAAAATTAAAACAACTGAAGGCTCTAATATAACATAAAATTAAGTGTGCCAGTCACCTTCTGAAAGAGTTCTGATGTGGGATTCCCTTCTGTATGCTGTGAATGTGTTTTATTGCCAATGGTTAATAAAGAAGCTGCTTTGGGCCTACAGTAGTACAGAAGAGGGCAAAGCAAGAATTCCGAGCAGAGATAGAGGAGAAAAGAGGGTGAGTCAGAGAGAAGCCATATAGCCATTCCATTAAAAAAGACAGATGTGCTAGAACTTTGCTGGTAAGCCAAGAGCCTCATGGTAAAATACAAAATAATAAAAATGGTTTAATTTAAGATATAAGAGCTAGCTAGAAATATGCTTAAGCTATTGACCAAGCAGTATTATAATTAATATAGTTTCTGTGTGATTATTTTGGGTCTAGGAGGCTGGGAACCAATGAGCAGCTTCCATCTGCAGAGTTCTCTATCACAAGATCAATAGTGAACAACTGAGAAATAAAAACAATGTTGATAGTGTCCATATAACTTCTTTGGCAAAGGAAACAATGGCATGATCAATACCCATATGTTCTTTATATCTATCATATGGTTGATATTATCTCTACAAGAGAAAAACTGTTCTCTTATAGTTATGTATAAATGACACCCGTGCTCTATCCTCAAATCCAACTAGGAAAGATTGTGTGAGACAGAGATTTCTGGTTTCCAGTCTGATAAGCAAAGCCCTTGGAAATTATTGCTCCCATCCACAATGGGAAAATCAGAGCACTTGAAAGCTATTATATTATAAACTATTATATTCATCAGAGAATTAGTCATGGGGTAGACAGAAGAGAATCAAAGGAATTAATAGAAGCTAGTTGTGGTGAATGACTGTAAATCCTAGTACTAGTGAGGTAAAGAAAGAAGAAACAGGAATTCAAGGGTAGCCTTGGCAACATAGAGTTTGAGGTCAGCCTGTGCTATATGATATATTTCAAAATTTAAAAATTAATAAATACCCATCTAGGAGCAGGAGTGACCCTCTGCCAGCTGGACTGCCTTCACCCCTGGATTCTGTTCCCCCCAAATCCACTCTTCTGCCCAACCTCTCCCACCTCAAAACCCTTCCCCACAACTCCAATAGACTCCATGAGCTCAGGTACAGTCCACACCAGTCTAGAGAACAGGCGAGTGACCTGGCAGCCAAGCTGTTCCACTCCCTAGAGCTTGATCCTCAGGGCACATTCCCTGACCCTCTCTTCCTTGCTCAAAGCCTAGATAGCTTTACAGGAAGCCAGGCTGGTCCTAGGGATGTCCAGGTTAAGACACTGCCCATTAACATTCCCTACAGCCCACCCAACAAACCCAGCTGTATTACCTCCTTGGGGTCCATATTCCTGCTTACAACTTTGGAAGAAGACTTAGGCTTCACTGGAGGCCAGGCTGGATGTAGATACCCAAGATAAGATATCACCCACCACCTGTTAACACTCCCTTTAAGTCAATTCAGCATCCCCAACAGCACCCCCACCCCACTGGGCTCCACACCCTAGCCCACAGCCCTATAAGCTTTACCTGAGGCCAGGCTAGTCCTAGGGACCCCTAGTAAGACACTTCCCACCTCCTGCTAACATTCCTAAAGCCCTCCCAACAACCCCAGACTGCATTCCCTCTCTGGGCTTCATATTGTGGCCTACAACTATGAAGGACGACTTGGCTTTACTAGATGCTAGGCTAAGATTCCCAAAGCCCTGACAGAGACACCCTACTATATCTGCAGACTCACTAGTCACTAGAACCCTTGGGTCAATTAGGCCAAAAAACCAGAGAGAACAGAGAAATCAAAAACCCAAAACACTCATTCAACAAATGATGGAGGAGGGTCACCTGTCTATCTGTTGCTTTCATTAGTTAATTAATAAAGAAACTGCTTGGCCTGATAGGTCAGAACATAGGTGGGTGGAGTAGACAGAACAGAATGCTGGGAAGAAGGGAAGTGAGGTCAGATGGCATGGAGCCAGCCGCCAGGTCAGACATGCTGAATCTTTCCCGGTAAGCCACCACCTCATGGTGCTACACAGTTTATTAGACATGAGTTAATCAAGATGTGAGAGTTTGCCAATAAGAGGCTAGAAATAATGGGCCAGGCAGTGTTAAAATGAATACAGTTTGTGTGTCGTTATTTCTGGGCATAAGTTAGCCAGGCAGCCGGGAGCTGGGCAGCAGGAACAGGACGAAAAGCAGGCCTGCCTGCTTCGCCACTACAAACAAAGACAAACACAGGAATCAACACCAAGACCTATAACCTCCCAAAATCTAGATGCCTAAACACCAGTGTAAGAACACAATCTATAACAGAAAGGGCAATATAATACCACAAGAACCCAGTGATGGGGGAGAGTCTTCTGTTTTGTATTAATTTCATTGGTTAAATAAAGAGACTGCTTGGCCCTAATAGGACAGAAAATTAGGTAGGCGGAGTAGACAGAACAGAAGGCTGGGAGAAAGAAGCCAGGTCAGGAGTCGCCATGATTCTCCCACTCAACACAGCCGCAGGTTAAGATCTTCCCTGGTAAGCCACCTCGTGGGCTACACAGATTATTAGAAATGGGTTAAATCAATATGTAAGAGCTAGCCAATAAGAGGCTGGAACTAATGGGCCAGGCAGTGTTTAAAAGAATACAGTTTCTGTGTAATTATTTTGGGGCATAAGCTAGCCATGCGGGCAGCCAGGTGCTGGGGACGCAGCCCCGCCGCTCTTATTGGGACAACCCAGCTATCCTGTGACAGCAAGACCTGAACATTCTAATGCTGCTGAAGCACAAGAAAATGACTTTATGAAAATGATAGAGGTCCTTAAAGAGGAAATGAAAAAACTCAAAGTAGTTGAGGAAAAGACAAACAAAAAATCGGAGGAAATCAATAAACCCTTATAAAGAATGCCAAGAA
>CADCXT010005567.1:0-12562 GCA_902806775.1 Microtus agrestis
ATATACACACTAGTGTACAGCCATGAAGAAGGAGAGGGAGACTTAGCCTTTGCCTGGATACTACACATTTGGCTGTTCTTTAAATTCTCTTTCCCTTAGGTTTTCTCTGTGCAGATAATAGAGCCTGTCCTGAAACTTCTGCTCTGTGGGCCAGGCTGGCCTCGAACTCACAGAGATTCGACTACCTCTGCCTCCCAAGTGCTGGGATTAAAGGCTTGTGGTACCACCACCACTCCAATTAAAAAAATTGAGCCAGTATTTCACTTTATTACTTAAATTCTACTGAAACTCATCACATAGAAGCTGGCCTCAATTTCGCCAAATCCACTTACCCATTTCCTAAATCTTTCGATCAATATAAACCACTATGCCTAGCTGGGTTTTGTTTGTTTATTTTCATTTTTAAGACAGTATCATGAAGTTCAGACTAGCTCAAAATTACAATCCTCTGCCCTTACTCTCTGTGTCCTCAGTGCCATAACTCAAGAATGTTACCACAAAATTGCCTCATTTTCTTTATACTGATTTGGTTTGCTGAAACTAATTTCTATTGTTGATGAGAACTGTTTATTAGATTCTCTGAACAGTGATATATTGGGATTCACCTGCCTCTGTCCCATGCAACACTGTGGTTATAGACATATACCAGATATTATTCTTAATTGGGTACTGGGTGTTGAAATTTAGGTCCTCATTCTTAGGCAACAAGCCATTTAGTCAAGGAACCCTCTCCTCAACTCAATATTAAAACATGTTATTTCATTTTTAAGGTATTGTTCTATTTGTTATTCTCTGCCTCTCTCTCTCTCTCTCTCCTCCTCTTCTCTCTCTCTCTCTCTCTCTCTCTCTCTCTCTCTCTCTCTCTCTCTCTGTGTGTGTGTGTGTAAGTCAAGGCAAAAAAGTCCAGAAATTGGTATCAGATCCTTTCAGCTAGAGTTAGAAGTGGATGTAAGCTATGAGTTTTGGTTGTTGAGAATCAAATTTGTGTCCTCTACAAGAGAAGATGATCATTTAACCTCTAAGGAAATTCTTCAGACCCAAGCCCTGTGTTTCCTAAGTCGCTATTATGACAAGGTTTGTGAAGCCTGAAATATTGGGGTTAGAGGAAAACTAATCTATGCTCTGAAAAATCAATAAAATATACCCAATCCTGTTCCTTACATATTAAGAAATAATATAGCTGAATATAGTAACCCGTGGAGCCTCTGGTTTATATTAAATTAGACCAGTGTCCAATTAAGCACAAATCCATCCTAGTTCTTTATTTTTTGTTAAAATTTATATTTATTTATTAATTGATTTTTGTTTTTCAAGACAGGAATTCTTTGTCTTCATTCATGTGACTAGTCTTGTAATGCCCTGGAATAATATTCCAAACATAATTTTCTGGAAGATAGCCTAGCTAAGAAATAAGAAAGGGATTCCTGTGAGTTAATTTTTGTAAAACAAGATTTAGTAGAGCCAAGTATGATGTATGTTTATTAAAATGTTATTATTAGAAAGTTTTGATCACACCTGTGGCAGTCCTCCCTGAATTAAGGTAATAAAAATAAATTTGTTAATAGGAAATTTGATTGAATAAATGTTTTGAGAAAATACTACTAGCCCAGTGACTCCTCTCTCATCTCAATTCCCATACAGTAGAAAATATTTGTCATTTTTTTTATTAAGAGATCTCACTATTTAAATCTGGCTGTCCTGGAAGTCACTATGTTGACCAGGCTGACTTCTCACAGAGACTCACCTGCCTCTGCCTCTGTGTGCTGGAAATAAAACACTGTAGCACTCTGTCTGGCTAAAATATTTATCTTTTTATATGGTAATAATTTCCAACTGTTATACAAGGAGGTGGATACTGTCATAAAGCCTTTGTCAATACTATCAAACACAATCTAAATACCTACATTTATAAGCACAGAGGTCTTAAAATTGAACAAACTCTGACACCCACAAAATTATAGGCTGGGGAGAGGGCACAGCGAGCCAGGGCTGCTGACCAATCAGAGAGGCCTTGCATAACACAGGGGACTGAAGTCACAGAGGGATGGGCGGGGCAAGGGGCAGGCATCCTTTGGAGCTTATAAACTCAGGGCTCTGCTAGGCCACACCAGTGTGTTCCACTCTCTAGTAAGGCACTCAGCCGTTGATCTACCAGACATCTAGTACCACACAGGTGAGAAAATTTTGCCCAGGAGGACCAGGCAATATGGGGCCTGCAGACATTCAGGCAGTAGTAGTTTGTGGCTGAGGGAATCCCATTTCGAAGTCCACTTCATAGAGGTCTTGTTTCCCTTGTTGCTCTCTGGAGCAGGATCCTGGGAGTCCCACCTTAGAAGGCCCAAGGGGACAGGCATCTCCGAAGAAAGGGCAAAGGTCAAGTGTAGAGTTGAGTCAGGCACAGGGGAATAGGGCACAATCTTTTAGGTTTAATGCTCATCCTTTTGTCTCTTTAACTGGGCACTGGACAGTGACAAGTTATTTGTAAATGGCACAATTCAGACAGATGACCCTGTCCTGCTCTGCAGTTATAAATGTGTGAATCCCAATATTACCCCAGCTTTGAGATTGGTGATGTTCACCTGGTAAAGTGAGTTCAAGAACAGCCTGGGATACATGAGGCTGTTTCGATAAGAAGACACACCCACTGAAGCAGATTGGTGGTTATTATGGTATCTAGAAATCGACATACAGGTGTGACTGCTGAAAGATCAGAAGTTATATTTTTTCTTCATTTTCTATTTAAGATGTGCGAAATGTTCTAGACTTTGATAACTGTGACAGTGGCATAATATTTTAAATATAAAGCCGCCCTGCTCCTGTACTGAGTAGATCCATTTGTAGGGGTATGTGTGTGCCTGCTCGACTGGCTGGTCTAATCTCCAACATATATAAAGGACTCAAGAAACTAAACATTAAAATACTAATTAATCCAATTAAAAACGGGGTACTGAACTGAACAGAGAATTCTCAACAGAAGAAGTACAAATGGCCAAAAGACACTTAAGGTCATGTTCAACTTCCTTAGCAATCAGGGAAATTCAAATCCAAACAACGTTGATATATCATCTTACACCTGTCAGAATGGCTAATATCAAAAACACCAATGATAGCCTATGCTGGAAAGGATGTGGAGTAAGGGGAGCACTCATCCATTGCTGGTGGGTATGCAAACTTGTGCAACCACTTTGGAAAGCAGTGTGGCAGTTACTCAGGAAGTTGGGAATCAACCAACCTCAAGATCCAGTAACACCACTCTTGTGATTATACCCAAGTGATGCCCAATCATACTACAAAAGCATTTGTTCAACTATGTTCATAGCAGCATTATTTGTAATAGCCAGAACCTGGAAACAACCTAGATGCCGCTAAATGAAAGAATGGATAAAGAAAGTATGGAGTATATACACATTAGAATACTACTCAGCAGTAAAAAAAAAAACAAAGACTTCTTGTATTCTGCATACAAATGGATGGAAATAGAAAACACTATCCTGAGTGAGATAACCCTATACCCAAAAAGATAAATATGCTACGTAGTCACTCCGTAGTAGACTCTAGCCATAAACAAAAGTCATTGAGTCTATAGTTCACAAGCCTAGAGAAGCCAAATAACAAGATGAACCCCAAGAAAACTGATATAGATCCTCTTGGTAATTGGACTCAAACAAGATTGCCAGGCAAATTTGGGAGCATGGGGTAGGCGTAAGTGTGGGGGCTTGTTGGGGGAAGTGGAGAGGGGGATTGAGAAATGAGAAGGTAAAACTGGGGAGAGTTTGGGGTGGGGAGGTGAAGATGGAAGAAGGTTTAATATAGGAGGAGGAAAGAAGATCTCTACATTAAGGGGCCCATTTTAGGGTTGGCAAGATTCTTGGCTCTTGTGGGGATCCCAGTGTTCCCAGCGATGTCCGCAGCTAGGTCCTTGTGCAGCAGAGGAGAGAGTGCCTGAACTGGACTTGTTCCACTATCACACTAAAGATTATCTCAAGTATCACCATAGAATCTTCATTAGACAAAGGATGGAGATAGAGACAGAGACCCTCATCAGAGCAATGGACTGAGTTCCCAAGGTCCAGTTGAAAAGCAGAAGGAGGGAAAAGATGAGCAAGGAAGTCAGAACTGTGAGGGGCTGGTCCAGCCACTGAGACAGTGTGCCTGATCTAATGGGAGCTCACCAAAGCCAGATGGACCAGACCTGAATGAGCGTGTGATCAAATCAGACTCTCTGAACGTGGCTGACTGAGAAATAGCACTGGGACCTGTTTCTACTGCATGTGTTGGCTTTTTGGTTCCCCAGGCAATTTGCATGCACAGTTCCCTAGGGCTGCATGGAAGGGGAAGGACCTTGGACTTCCCACAGGGCAGGGTACCCTGAACTTTTTTAAGGAGGGAGGGGAGGGAGAAAATTAGGGGGGAGCATGAGGGAAATGGGAAGAGGAGAGAATGTGAAAGTTTTTGAATGGAAAATTAATTTAAAATATAATAATAAAACAAATTTCTTTTTTATAGGAAAAAAAAGAAAATTCTGCCTCCTCCCCACCTCGATTTCCGTCCCGCTCCTCCCCCTCCTCCTCTCTCACCCTACTCCTCAACATCCCTCTCCAGCCTGAAGAGCAGTCAGTGTTCCCTGCCCTCTGGAAAGTCCAAAGTACTCCCCCCTCCATCCTTGTCTAGGAAGGTGAACATCCAAACTGGGTAGGCTCCCACAAAGACAGAACATGAAGTAGGATCAAAACCCGGTGCCATTGTTCTTGACTTCACAGCAGCCCTCATTGTCCCCCAAATTCAGAGAGTCAGGTTTGATCCCATGAAGCTGAGGATAGGGAAACTGAAATGACCCTATCCTATAGCCATACTGATGAATATCTTGCAAATCACCATAGAACCTTCATCTGGCGATGGATGGAGATAGAGACAGAGTCCCACGCTGGAGCACCTGACAGAGCTCTCAATGTTCCAGTGAGGAGCAGAAGGAAGGAGAATATGAGCAAAGAAGTCAGGACCACAAGGGGTGCACCCACCCACGAATATACTGGGGCTGATCCACTGGGAGCTCACCAAGGCCAGCTGGACTGTGACAGAAAAAGCATGTGATAAAACACAATGTACAAAATATATACATATTGTACACAATGTACAAAAGCTCGACACAAATTATACAGTGTAAAAATGTACAGTGCAAAATGTACACAATAAACACAGTTTACATAATGTAGTGTACAAAATATACACATTGTACACAAAATGTACACAATGTGCACAATGTACACAAAATGTTTACAATGTACACAATGTACACATTTTGAACACGAAGTACACAACGTACAGAAAATGTACACAGTGTACCCAATGTACAAAAGGTGTACACAATGTACACATTATACAAAATATTCACAATGTACACAAAATGTACACATTGTACACAATGTACAGAGTATACAAAATGTACAGTGTACAAAATGTACACAATATACACAGTGTACAAAATGTACAGTGTAACATGTACACAATATACAGAGTGCAAATAATGTACACAAAATGTACACAGTGTACCTAATGTACAAAATGTGATCAAAATGTACAAAGTGTAGAAAAGTACACAATGTATAAAAATGTACACAATGTACACATAGTACACAATTTACACAAAATGTACACAATGTACACAAAAGAACACAACGTACATAATGTACACAAAATGTACAGAATTGGCACAATGTAAACAGAATGGACACAATGGACACAATATGTACACAGAATGTACACAATATATACAGTGTACAAAAGTGTACGGTGCAAAATGTACACATTCCACACAGTGTACAAAATGTACAGTGTACAAAATGCACACAGTGTACAAAATGTACACAAAATGTACACAATGTACACAATGTACAAATAAAGTGTACAAAATGTACGTACAAAAATGTACACAATGTACAGAAAATGTACACAATGTACAAAAATGTACACAAAATGTACACAATGTGTACAAAAATGTACACAAAATGTACACAAAATGTACACAATGTACAAAAAGTGGACACAATGTACACAGTGTACGAAATGTACAGTGCAAAATGTACACACTATACACAGTTTACAAAATGTACATTTTACAAAATGTACACAATGTACACAAAGTGAACACATTGTGCACAATGTACACAAAATGTACAAAATATGTACAAAAAGTAAACAATGTACACAGTGTAGAAAATTTACTATGTAAAAAAGTACAAAATGTACTCAATTTATACCATGTACATGATGTACACAAAATGTACACAGTGTACACAATGTACAAATATTGTACACAATGTAAACAGTGTAGAAAACCTACACAAAATGTACACTGTGTACACAATGTACACAGTATAAAAAATGTACAAAACGTACACAAAATGTACAGAAAATGAACAAAAAATTAACACAATGTACACAGTGTACAAAATGTACACAAAATACACAATGTGCACAATGTACACAAAATATACACAATGTACACAATGTACACAAAATGTACACAGTGTTCCCTATATACAAAATGTGTACATAATATACGCAGTGTACAAAATGTACAGTGTAAAAAGTACACAATGTACTCATTTTATACCATGTACATATTTATTACCATGTACACAAAATGTATACAATATACACAATATGTACACAGTGTTTACAATGTACAAAATTTGTACACAATGTACACAAAATGTATAAAATGTACACAGTGAACCCAATGTACAAAAAGTGTACAAAATGTACACAGTGTACAAAACGTACACAATGTACACAAAATGTACACAATGTACACAAAATGCACACAATGTACACAATGTACACAAAAGGTGCACAATGTACAGAGTGTACACAATGTATACAATATACACAAAATGTACATAATATACACAATGTACAAAAAAGTGTACACAATGTACAGTCTACAAAATGTAGACAATGTACACAAAATGTACACAATGTACACAGTGGACACAAAATGTACAGTGTGAAATGTATACAATATAGACATCGTACAAAAAGTATAAGTGTACAAAATGTACAGTGTACAAAATGTACACAAAATGTACACAGTGTACATAATGTACAGTGTACAAAATGTACACAATGTACACAAAATGTACACAATGTACATAAAATGTACACAATTTACAAAAAAATATACAACATATGTACACAATGTACACACAAATGTACACAATGTACACAAAATGTCCACAATGTACACAGTGTACAAAATGTACAAAGTACAAAATCACACAAGATACACACACAAATGTCACAGTGTACAAAATGTACACAAAAATACACAAAATGATACAATGTACACAATGTACACAAATGTACACAATGTACAAAATGTACAAAAAATGTACAAAATGTACACTATGTACACATAAAATGTACACACAATGTACACAAATGTACAAAATGTACACAATGTACACAGTGTACAAAAAGTTACAGTACACAGGGCACAATGTACAAAAATATACACAGTGTACAAATGTACAATGTACACAAAATGCACACATATACACAAATGTATACAATGTCCACAATGTACACAAAAATGTACACAATATACAAAATATGTACAAAAAATGTACACATTGTACAAACACACATGTACACAATGTACACAAATGTACACAATGTATACAAATGTACACAAATGTACACAGGTGTACAAAATGTACACAATGTACACAAAATGTACACAGTGTAAACAATGTACAAAAAGTGTACACAATGTACACAATGTACACAAAATGTACACAAAATGTACACAATGTACACAAAATATAACAAAATGTAGCATTGTACAAAAAGTGTACACAATGTACAAAAAATGTACAAAGTGTACAAAATGTACAAATGTACACAATGTACACAGTGTACAAAAAGTGTACACAATGTACACAAATTGTACACAATGTACACAGAATTACACAATGTACACAGTGTACACAATGTATCAATGTACACAAAATATACACAATTTACAAATGTACAAAAAAGAACAAACACATAGTACACAAACCTAGTACAAAATATACTCAAAATGTACACAGTGTACACAAATGTACACAATGTACAAAGTGTATACAATTGTACACAAAATGTACACAATGTACACAAAATGTACAGTGTACACAAAATAAGTACAATGATACAAATGTACACAAAGTACACAGTATACACAAAATGTACACAAAATGTACACAATAACAAAAAGGCTATGTATACAAAATGCACACAATGTATATACAGTGTACAAAATGTACATTGTACAAAATGTAAACAATGTACACAGTTTATACAATATACACAAAATTTATACAATGTACACAATGTAAAATTAAATGTACACAATGTAAACAATGCACACAAAATGTACACAATAACGTACAATGTACATAAAATGTACACAATGTACACAATGTAACAAAATAAATAGTGTACAAATGATACACAATATAAGTGTACAAAATGCACAGTGCAAAATGTACACAATATTACACAAATGTGTACAATATGTACACAACGTACACAAATAGTACTAAATGTACACAATGCACAAAATGTACACAATGTACACAATGTACAATTTTGTACACAAAAAATGTACACAATGTACAAATATGTACACAATGTACAGATGATACAAAAATGTACACAATGTACACAAGTATAATGTAACAAAATAGTACACAATGTACACAATGTACATACAAATGTACACAAAATGTACACATAAAATGCACAAAATGTACACAATATACTAATGTAATGTACAAATGTACACAATGTACAAAAATGTACAAAAGTACACAATGTACACCAATGTACACAATGTACACAAAAATGTACACAATGTACACAAATGTACACACAACAGTGTACACAATGTACAAAATGTACACAATGTACACAATGTACAAAAATGTACACAATATAATAAAGGTACACAAAATGTACACATTGTACAAAATGTACACAAATGTACACAAAATGTACACAATGTACACAATGTACTCAAAACAAAAATAATACAAGTACAAAATGTACACAATGTACACAGTGTACAAAATGTACACAAAAAATGTACACAATGTACACAATGTACAAAATGTACACAAATGTACACATTGTACAAAATGTACACGTAAACAAAATGTACACAAAATGTACACAGTGTACACAATGTACACAAAAATGTACACAAATATACAAAAGTGTACAAAATGTACAAAATGTACACAATGTACACAATGTACACAAAATGTACACGTAACAATGAAAGTGTACACAATGTACAATAATGTACAAAATAGTAATGTACACAAAGTGTACACAATGTACAAAAATGTGCACAATAGTACACAATGTACACAATTTGTACATATAATGTACACAAAATGTACACAAATGTAAACAATGTACACAAATGTACACAGTGTACACAAATGTACAAAAATGTACACAATATACAATGTACAAATGCATTACAATGTACACAAAATGTACACAATGTACACAAACGTACAAAATGTACACAATTAATAGTGTACAAAAATGTACACAATGTACAAAAATGTACACAATGTACACAGTGTACAAAATGTACAATAATAATGTACACAATGTACACAAAAATACACAAAATGCTTGTACACAATGTACAAAGTGTACAAATGTACACAGTGTACACAATGTACACATATACACAAAAGTGTATAATGTACACAAATGTACACAAAATGTACACAATGTACACAAAATGTACACAATGTACACAAATGCACAATATATACATAAATGTACACAATGTACAAAATGTACTGTACAAAATGTACATATAATGTACAAAGTGTACAATAATGCACAAAATGTACACAATGTACACAATGTACACAAAAGTGTACAAATGTAACAAAATGTACAAATGTACATAAATGTACACAATGTACAAAAATGTACACAAATGTACCACAATGTACAAAAATGTACACAATGTACACAATGTACACAAACATATATACATAATGTTCACAAAATATACAAAAATGTACAAATGTACACAAAATGTACACAATGTACACAAAATGTCCACAATGTACACAATGTACAAAATGTACACAAAAATGCAAAAAACATACACAATGTACACAAATGTACACAAAATGTACACAATGTACACAAAAGTGTACACAATGTACACAGTGTACACAATGTACAAAATATGTACAATAAATATACACAATGTATAAAATATAACAACAATGTACACAAAGTGTACACAATGTACACAGAAATGTACACAATGTACACAAAATATACACAAATACACAATGTAATATAAATATACACAATGTACACACTGTACACAATGTACACAAATTTGCACAATGTACCAACAATGTACACAATATACAATGTACAAATATCAAATATTACGTACAAATGTACACAACTAATATTTCAACCCATAATGTACACAATGTACACAAAAAGTATGCACCAATGTACAGAAATGTATAAAAGTGTACAAAATATGTACAAAATGTACACAGTGTACACAATGTACACAAATGTACATAATGTACACTAAACATACAAAATGTACAATAAATGTACACAAATTTACACAAATATACACAGTGTACACAATGTACACAGTTTATACAATGCACAATAGCAAAATATACACAATGTACACAATGCAAAATCAATATGTACACAATCTACACAATATACACATGTGCAAAATGTACACAATGTACACAATGTATACAACAATATACATTATTTGTATACACAATGTACAAAATGTACACAAAATGTACACAATGCACACAAGGTACAAAATATTTCATAATGTACAAAATGTAACAAATGTACAGAGGTACAAAAGTGTACACAAAGTACACAGTGTGTACCTAATGCACACAAAGTGTACAATGTACACAAACGTACATAAATGTACACAACGTACACAAATGTACATATGCACAAACAAATGTATACACAGTGTACACAATGTACACAATGAACAAAAAGGTCCACAGAAAGGGCACACAATGTGTGCATAAATGTACACCAACTGTACACAATGTACACAAAGGTCCACAAAATAGACACAATGTACCACAATGTTACACATATACACAAAATGTATACAATGTAAAAATGTACACTAAATGGACAATGTAATAAAGTATACACAGTGTACACACGTGTACACAATATACACAAAATGTACACAATGTACACAACGTAAAATAAAATGTACAAAAATGTACACAACGTACACCAACAAAGTACACAGTGCTCACAATGTACACAGCGTACACAATGTACACAATCCCAATGTACTGTCGACTGTAACACAATGCACACAAAGGTTTATGCACATACCACAGGTGTACACAATGTCAAATCCACAATAAAATGGACACAAATTATAACTGGACACAATGCATACCGAAAAAAGTGACACAATGTACACAGAGTGTGCCACAATGTGGAGCGTACAAAATGTTCCACAGTGTACACACTGTACATAAAGTGTAATCACAATGATACAATGTTCACAGTGTACACAAAATGTGCACAGTGTACAAATGTACATGAATGGTACACAGTGTACAACACAATGCACAAAATGTGCACACAATGTATACACAGTGTACAGAAACGTATACAATACGCACACAATGTGTACAGAATGTACTACACAATGTACACAAACCGGTAATCATCATGTACACAGTGTTCTGAAGAGTGTACTTATAAATGTACACTCTATACACAAAGTATGTACACTGTACGCAAACAATGTACAAGTAGGGACACAATGTACACAAATGTACTACACACAATGTACACAAAACAGTGTACAGTGTACACAACGCACACAGTGCACAAAGCACAGTGACAGTGCAACACAAAGGGTAAACATTGTGAGCAAGGTACAGTGTGTACAATGCACACTATCCACGATCACACAATATACACACAGCATAGGGGAGATTGTACACAAAGTGTAATAATAATATACACAAATGTACACAAATGTGATACGAGTGTTCACTATATTCGTACAAAGTGTACACAATGTACAGAAAGGTACGGGTACAAATGTACAATTACACATTATGTAATACATTGTATACAATGTACCCAAAGCGTACTCTCAGTATACACCCAAATGTACACAGTGAACACAATGTACAATAAACACAACCAACAACTGTACACAATGTACAATTAATGCACACTATATATACACATACAATGTTCACAAAGTGTACATAAGTTGTGGAACACTGTACTAATGCAATATTGAATGTACACCATTGCACATAGTCTATACTATGTACAAATGTACACAATGTACACACCATGTACACAAATGTACAGACAGCCTAAACAATGTAAAGTTTAAATAAAAAAATGTACACCAATGTATACAAATGTACACAAATATACACAATTATGCAATAATGTACAAAAATGTACACAATGTACACAATATACA
>CADCXT010005571.1:0-57257 GCA_902806775.1 Microtus agrestis
AGCGTCTATTTTGGATATGTCAAAGTATGGTTAAAAGTGAGAACAGTGATCCTTTTCTCTGTAGAAGCTTTAATTTGAAAGATAATCACGTTCTTTGAAAGTGTATGAATTTCATGAAATGCTTTTGTGAGAAACGCACATGTGTTACTCTGAAATGAGAAGCGTCTATTTGGGATATGTCAAAGTATGGTTAAAAGTGAGAACAGTGTTCCTTTTCTCTGTAGAAGCTTTACTTTGAAAGATAATCACGTTCTTTGAAAGTGTATGAATTTCATGACATGCTTTTGTGAGAAAGGCACATGTGTTACTCTGAAATGAGAAGCGTCTGTTTGGCATATGTCAAAGTATGGTTAAAATTGAGGACAGTGTTCCTTTTCTTTGTAGAAGCTTTACTTTTAAAGGTAATCACGTTCTTTCAAAGTGCATGAATTTCATGAAATGCTTTTGTGAGAAACGCGCATGTGTTACTATGAAATGAGTAGCGTCTGTTTGAATAAGTCAAACTATTGTTAAAAGTGAGAAGAGTGTTCCTTTTCTCTGTAGAATCTTTTATTTGAAAGATAATCACGTTCTTTGAAAGTGTATGAATTTCATGAAATGCTTTTGTGAGAAACGCTCATGCGTTAATCTGAAATGAGAAGCGTCTGTTTGGGATATGTCAAAGTATGGTTAAAAGTGAGAACAGTGTTCCTTTTCTCTGTAGAGGCTGTACTTTGAAAGATAAACACGTTCTTTGAAAGCAAAAGAATTTCATGTAATCCTTTTGTGAGAAACGCACAGGTGTTACTCTGAAATGAGAAGCGTCTGTTTGGGATATGACAAAGTATGGTTAAATGTGAGAACAGTGTTCCTTTTAAACTGTAGAAGCTTTACTTTGAAAGATAATCACGTTCTTTGAAAGTGTATGAATTTCATGAAATGCTTTTGTGAGAAACGCACATGTGCTACTCTGAAATGAGAGGCGACTGTTTGGGATATGTCAAAGTATGGTTAAAAGTGAGAACTGTCTTCCTTTTCTCTGTAGAAGCTTTGCTTTGAAAGATAATCACGTTCTTTGAAAGTGTATGAATTTCATGAAATGCTTTTGTGAGAAACGCACATGTGTTACTCTGAAATGAGAAGGGTCTGTTTGGGATATGTCAAAGTATGGATAAAAGTGAGAACAGTGTTCCTTTTAAACTGTAGAAGCTTTACTTTGAAAGATAATCACGTTCATTGAAAGTGTATGAATTTCATGAAATGCTTTTGTGAGAAACGCACATGTGCTACTCTGAAATGAGAAGCGTCTGTTTGTGATATGTCAAAGTATGGTTAAAAGTGAGAACAGTGTTCCTTTTCTCTGTAGAAGCTTTGCTTTGAAAGATAATCACGTTCCTTGAAAGCAAAAGAATTTCATGTAATGCTTTTGTGAGAAACGCACATTTGTTACTCTGAAATGAGAAGCGTCTGTTTGGGATATGTCAAAGTCTGGTTAAAAGTGAGAACAGTGTTCCTTTTCTCTGTAGAAGCTTTACTATGAAAGATAATCACGTTCTTTGAATGTGTATGAATTTCATGAAATGCTTTTGTGAGAAACGCACATGTGTTACTCTGAAATGAGAAGCGTCTGTTTGGGATATGTCAAAGTATGGTTAAAAGTGAGAACAGTGTTCCTTTTCTCTGTAGAAGCTTTACTTTGAAAGATAATCACGTTCTTGAAAGTGTATGAATTTCATGAAATGCTTTTGTGAGACGCACATGTGTAATTCTGAAATGAGAAGCGTCTGTTTGGGATATGTCAAAGTCTGGTTAAAAGTGAGAACAGTGTTCCTTTTCTCTGTAGAAGCTTTACTTTGAAAGATAATCACGTTCTTTGAAAGTGTATGAATTTCATGAAATGCTTTTGTGAGAAACGCACATGTGTTACTCTGAAATGAGAAGCGTCTGTTTGGGATATGTCAAAGTATGGTTTAATGTGAGAACAGTGTTCCTTTTCTCTGTAGAAGCTTTGCTTTGAAAGATAATCACGTTCTTTGAAAGTGTATGAATTTCATGAAATGCTTCTGTGAGAAACGCACATGTGTTACTCTGAAATGAGAAACGTCTGTTTGGGATATGTCAAAGTATGGTTAAAAGTGAGAACAGTGTTCCTTTTCTCTGTAGAAGATTTACTTTGAAAGATAATCACGTTCTTTGAAAGTGTATGAATTTCATGATATGCTTTTTTTGAGAAACGCACATGTGCTACTCTGAAATGAGAAGCGTCTGTTTGTGATATGTCAAAGTACGGTTAAAAGTGAGAACAGTGTTAATTTTCTCTGTAGAAGCTTTGCTTTGAAAGATAATCACGTTCTTTGAAAGCAAAATAATTTCATGTAATGCTTTTGTGAGAAACGCACATGTGTTACTCTGAAATGAGAAGCGTCTATTTGGGATATGTTAAAGTATGGTTAAAAGTGAGAACAGTGTTCCTTTTCTCTGTAGAAGTTTTACTTTGAAAGACAATCACGTTCTTTGAAAGTGTATGAATTTCATGAAATGCTTTTGTGAGAAACGCACATGTGCTACTCTGAAATGAGAAGCGTCTGTTTGGGATATGTCAAAGTATGGTTAATAGTGAGAACAGTGTTCCATTTGTCTGTAGAAGCTTTGCTTTGAAAAATAATTACGTTCTTTGAAAGCAAAAGAATTTCATGAAATTCTTTTGTGAGAAAAGCACATGTGTTACTCTGAAATGAGAAGCTTCTGTTTGGGATATGTCAAAGTCTGGTTATAAGTGAGAACAGTGTTCCTTTTCTCTGTAGTAGCTTTACTATGAAAGATAATCACGTTCTTTGAATGTGTATGAATTTCAAGAAATGCTTTTGTGAGAAACGCACATGTGTTACTCTGAAATGAGAAGCGTCTGTTTGGGATATGTCAAAGTATGGTTAAAAGTGAAAACAGTGTTCCTTTTCTCTGTAGAAGCTTTACTTTGAAAGATAATCACGTTCTTTGAAAGTGTATGAATTTCATGATATGCTTTTTTTGAGAAACACACATGTGCTACTCTGAAATGAGAAGCGTCTGTTTGTGATATGTCAAAGTATGGTTAAAAGTGAGAACAGTGTTCCTTTTCTTTGTAGAAGCTTTGATTTGAAAGAAAATCACGTTCTTTGAAAGCAAAAGAATTTCATGATATGCTTCTGTGAGAAACGCACATGTGTTACTCTGAAATGAGAAGCGTCTCTTTTGGATATGTCAAAGTGTGGTTAAAAGTGAGAACAGTGTTCCTTTTCTCTGTAGAACCTTTACTTTGAAAGATAATCACGTTCTTTGAAAGTGTATGAATTTCATGAAATGCTTTTGTGAGAAACGCACATGTGTTACTCTGAAATGAGAAGAGTCTGTTTGGGATATGTCAAAGTATGGTTAAAATGAGAACAGTGTCCCTTTTAAATTGTAGAAGCTTTACTTTGAAAGATAATCACGTTCTTTCAAAGTGTATGAATTTCATGAAATGCTTTTGTGAGAAACGCACATGTGCTACTCTGATGAGAAGTGTCTGTTTGTGATATGTCAAAGTATGGTTAAAAGTGAGAACAGTGTTCCTTTTCTCTGTAGAAGCTTTACTTTGAAAGATAATCACGTTCTTTGAAAGTGTATGGATTTCATGATATGCTTTTTTGAGAAACGCACATGTGCTACTCTTAAATGAGAAGCGTCTGTTTGTGATTTGTCAAAGTATGGTTAAAAGTGAGAACATTGTTCCTTTTCTCTGTAGATGCTTTGCGTTGAAAGATAATCACGTTCTTTGAAAGCAAAAGAATTTCATGATATGCTTTTTTGAGAAACGCACATGTGTTACTCTGAAATGAGAAGCGTCTCTTTTGGATATGTCAAAGTGTGGTTAAAAGTGAGAACAGTGTTCCTTTTCTCTGTAGAAGCTTTACTTTGAAAGATAATCACGTTCATTGAAAGTGTATGAATTTCATGATATGCTTTTTTGAGAAACGCACATGTGCTACTCTGAAATGAGAAGCGTCTGTTTGTGATATGTCAAAGTATGGTTAAAAGTGAGAACAGTGTTCCTTTTCTCTGTAGAAGCTTTGCTTTGAAAGATAATCACGTTCTTTGAAAGTGTATGAATTTCATGAAATGCTTTTGTGAGAAACGCACATGTGCTACTCTGAAATGAGAAGCGTCTGTTTGGGATATGTCAAAGTATGGTTAAAAGTGAGAACAGTGTTCCTTTTCACTGTAGAAGCGTTGCTTTGAAAGATAATCACGTTCTTTGAAAGCAAAAAGAATTTCATGTAATGCTTTTGTGAGAAACGCACATGTGTTACTCTGAAATGAGAAGTGTCTATTTGGGATATGTCAAAGTATGGTTAAAAGTGAGAACAGTGTTCCTTTTCTCTGTAGAAGCGTTGCTTTGAAAGATAATCACGTTCTTTGATAGCAAAAGAATTTCATGATATGCTTTTGTGAGAAACGCACATGTGTTACTCTGAAATGAGAAGCGTCTGTTTGGGATATGTCAAAGTATGGTTATAAGTGAGAACAGTGTTCCTTTTCTCTGTAGAAGCTTTACCTTGAAAGATAATTACGTTCTTTTAAAGTGTATGAATTTCATGAAATGCTTTTGTGAGAAACGCACATGTGCTACTCTGAAATGAGAAGTGTCTGTTTGTGATATGTCAAAGTATGGTTAAAAGTGAGAACAGTGTTCCTTTTCTCTGTAGAAGCTTTGCTTTGAAAGATAATCACGTTCCTTGAAAGCAAAAGAATTTCATGTAATGCTTTTGTGAGAAACGCACATGTGTTACTCTGAAATGAGAAGTGTCTATTTGGGATATGTCAAAGTATGGGTAAAAGTGAGAACAGTGTACCTTTTCTCTGTAGAAGCTTTACATTGAAAGATAATCACGTTCTTTGAAAGTGTGTGAATTTCATGACATGCTTTTGTGAGAAACGCACATGTGTTACTCTGAAATGAGAAGCGTCTGTTTGGGATATGTCAAAGTATGGTTAAAAGTGAGAACAGTGTTCCTTTTCTCTGTAGAAGCTTTACTTTGAAAGATAATCATGTTCTTTGAATGTGTATGGATTTCGTGAAATGCTTTTGTGAGAAACGCACATGTGTTACTCTGAAATGGGAAGCGTCTGTTTGGGATATGTCAAAGTATGGTTAAAAGTGAGAACAGTGTCCCTTTTCTCTGTAGAAGCTTTACTTTGAATGATAATCACGTTCTTTGAATGTGTATGAATTTCATGATATTCTTTTTTTTTGAAACGCACATGTGCTACTCTGAAATGAGAAGCGTCGGTTTGGGATATGTCAAAGTATGGTTAAAAGTGAGAAAAGTGTTCCTTTTCTCTGTAGAAGCTTTACTTTGAAAGATAATCACGTTCTTTGAAAGCAAAAGAATTTCATGATATGCTTTTGTGAGAAACGCACATGTGTTACTCTGAAATGAGAAGCGTCTGTTTGGGATATGTCAAAGTATGGTTAAAAGTGAGAACAGTGTTCCTTTTCTCTGTAGAAGCTCTGCTTTGAAAGATAATCAAGTTCTTTGAATGTGTATGAATTTCATGAAATGCTTTTGTGAGAAACGCACATGTGTTACTCTGAAATGAGAAGCGTCTGTTTGGGACATGTCAAAGTATGGTTAAAAGTGAGAACAGGGTTCCTTTTCTCTGTAAAACCTTTACTTTGAAAGATAATCACGTTCTTTGAAAGTGTAAGAATTTCATGATATGCTTTTGTGAGAAACGCACATGTGCTACTCTGAAATGAGAAGCGTCTGTTTGTTATATGTCAAACTATGGTTAAAAGTGAGAACAGTGTTCCTTTTCTCTGTAGAAGTTTTGCTTTGAAAGATAATCACGTTCTTTGAAAGGAAAAGAATTTCATGATATGCTTTTGTGAGAAACGCACATGTGTTACTCTGAAATGAGAAGCGTCTGTTTGGCATATGTCAAAGTATGGTTAAAAGTGAGAACAGTGTCCCTTTTAAATTGGAGAAGCTTTACTTTGAAAGATAATCACGTTCTTTGAAAGTGTATGAATTTCATGAAATGCTTTTGTGAGAAACGCACATGTGCTACTCTGATGAGAAGTGTCTGTTTGTGATATGTCAAAGTATGGTTAAAAGTGAGAACAGTGTTCCTTTTCTCTGTAGAAGCTTTACTTTGAAAGATAATCACGTTCTTTGAAAGTGTATGGATTTCATGATATGCTTTTTTTGAGAAACGCACATGTGCTACTCTTAAATGAGAAGCGTCTGTTTGTGATATGTCAAAGTATGGTTAAAAGTGAGAACATTGTTCCTTTTCTCTGTAGAAGCTTTGCTTTGAAAGATAATCACGTTCTTTGAAAGCAAAAGAATTTCATGATATGCTTTTTTGAGAAACGCACATGTGTTACTCTGAAATGAGAAGCGTCTGTTTGGGATATGTCAAAGTATGGTTAAAAGTGAGAACAGTGTTCCTTTTCTCTGTAGAAGCTTTACTTTGAATGATAATCACGTTCTTTGAAAGTGTATGAATTTCATGAAATGCTTTTGTGAGAAACGCACATGTGCTACTCTGAAATGAGAAGCGTCTATTTGGGATATGTCAAAGTATGGTTAAAAGTGAGAACAGTGTTCCTTTTCTCTGTAGAAGCTTTGCTTGAAAGATAATCACGTTCTTTGAAAGCAAAAGAATTTCATGTAATGCTTTTGTGAGAAACGCACATGTGTTACTCTGAAATGAGAAGCGTCTGTTTGGGATATGTCAAAGCATGGTTAAAAGTGAGAACAGTGTTCCTTTTAAACTGTAGAAGCTTTACTTTGAAAGATAATCACATTCTTTGAAAGTGTATGAATTTCTTGAAATGCTTTTGTGAGAAACGCACATGTGCTACTCTGAAATGAGAAGCGTCTGTTCGGGATATGTCAAAGTATGGTTAAAAGTGAGAACAGTGTTCCTTTTAAACTGTAGAAGCTTTACTTGAAAGATAATCACATTCTTTGAAAGTGTATGAATTTCTTGAAATGCTTTTGTGAGAAACGCACATGTGCTACTCTGAAATGAGAAGCGTCTGTTCGGGATATGTCAAAGTATGGTTAAAAGTGAGAACAGTGTTCCTTTTCTCTGTAGAAGCGTTGCTTTGAAAGACAATCACGTTCCTTGAAAACAAAAGAATTTCATGTAATGCTTTTGTGAGAAACGCACATGTGTTACTCTGAAATGAGACGTGTCTATTTGGGATATGTCAAAGTATGGTTAAAAGTGAGAACAGTGTTCCTTTTCTCTGTAGAAGGTTTGCTTTGAAAGATAATCACGTTCTTTGAAAGCAAAAGAATTTCATGATATGCTTTTGTGAGAAACGCACATGTGTTACTCTGAAATGAGAAGCGTCTGTTTGGGATATGTCAAAGCATGGTTAAAAGTGAGAACAGTGTTCCTTTTCTCTGTAGAAGCTTTACCTTGAAAGATAATCACGTTCTTTGAAAGTGTATGAATTTCATGAAATGCTTTTGTGAGAAACGCACATGTGCTACTCTGAAATGAGAAGTGTCTGTTTGTGATATGTCAAAGTATGGTTAAAAGTGAGAACAGTGTTCCTTTTCTCTGTAGAAGCTTTGCTTTGAAAGATAATCACGTTCCTTGAAAGCAAAAGAATTTCATGTAATGCTTTTGTGAGAAACGCACATGTGTTACTCTGAAATGAGAAGTGTCTATTTGGGATATGTCAAAGTATGGGTAAAAGTGAGAACAGTGTACCTTTTCTCTGTAGAAGCTTTACATTGAAAGATAATCACGTTCTTTGAAAGTGTGTGAATTTCATGACATGCTTTTGTGAGAAACGCACATGTGTTACTCTGAAATGAGAAGCGTCTGTTTAAGATATGTCAAAGTATGGTTAAAAGTGAGAACAGTGTTCCTTTTCTCTGTAGAAGCTTTACTTTGAAAGATAATCACGTTCTTTGAATGTGTATGAATTTCATGAAATGCTTTTGTGAGAAACGCACATGTGTTACTCTGAAATGAGAAGCGTCTGTTTGGGATATGTCAAAGTATGGTTAAAAGTGAGAACAGTGTCCCTTTTCTCTGTAGAAGCTTTACTTTGAATGATAATCACGTTCTTTGAAAGTGTATGAATTTCATGATATGCTTTTTTTGAGAAACGCACATGTGCTACTCTGAAATGAGAAGCGTCTGTTTGGGATATGTCAAAGTATGGTTAAAAGTGAGAACAGTGTTCCTTTTCTCTGTAGAAGCTTTACTTTGAAAGATAATCACGTTCTTTGAAAGCAAATAATTTCATGATATGCTTTTGTGAGAAACGCACATGTGTTACTCTGAAATGAGAAGCGTCTGTTTGGGATATGTCAAAGTATGGTTAAAAGTGAGAACAGGGTTCCTTTTAAATTGTAGAAGCTTTACTTTGAAAGATAATCAGGTTCTTTGAAAGTGTATGAATTTCATGAAATGCTTTTGTGAGAAACGCACATGTGCTACTCTGAAATGAGAAGTGTCTGTTTGTGATATGTCAAAGTATGGTTAAAAGTGAGAACAGTGTTCCTTTTCTCTGTAGAAGCTTTACTTTGAAAGATAATCACGTTCTTTGAAAGTGTATGGATTTCATGATATGCTTTTTTGAGAAACGCACATGTGCTACTCTTAAATGAGAAGCGTCTGTTTGTGATATGTCAAAGTATGGTTAAAAGTGAGAACAGTGTTCCTTTTCTCTGTAGAAGCTTTACTTTGAATGATAATCAAGTTCTTTGAAAGTGTATGAATTTCATGAAATGCTTTTGTGAGAAACGCACATGTGCTACTCTGAAATGAGAAGCGTCTATTTGGGATATGTCAAAGTATGGTTAAAAGTGAGAACAGTGTTCCTTTTCTCTGTAGAAGCTTTGCTTTGAAAGATAATCACGTTCTTTGAAAGCAAAAGAATTTCATGTAATGCTTTTGTGAGAAACGCACATGTGTTACTCTGAAATGAGAAGCGTCTATTTGGGATATGTCAAAGTATGGTTAAAAGTGAGAACAGTGTTCCTTTTAAACTGTAGAAGCTTTATTTTGAAAGATAATCACATTCTTTGAAAGTGTATGAATTTCATGAAATGCTTTTGTGAGAAACGCACATGTGCTACTCTGAAATAAGAAGCGTCTGTTTGGGATATGTCAAAGTATGGTTAAAAGTGAGAACAGTGTTCCTTTTCTCTGTAGAAGCTTTACTTTGAAAGATAATCACGTTCCTTGAAAGCAAAAGAATTTCATGTAATGCTTTTGTGAGAAACGCACATGTGTTACTCTGAAATGAGAAGCGTCTATTTGGGATATGTCAAAGTATGTTAAAAAGTGAGAACAGTGTTCCTTTTCTCTGTAGAAGCTTTGCTTTGAAAGATAATCACGTTCTTTGAAAGCAAAAAAATTTCTTGTTATGCTTTTGTGAGAAACGCACATGTGTTACTCTGAAATGAGAAGCGTCTGTTTGAGATATGTCAAAGTATGGTTAAAAATGAGAACAGTGTTCCTTTTCTCTGTAGAAGCTTTACTTTGAATGATAATCACGTTCTTTGAAAGTGTATGAATTTCATGAAATGCTTTTGTGACAAAAGCACATGTGTTAATCTGAAATGAGAAGCGTCTGTTTGGGATATGTCAAAGTATGTTTAAAAGTGAGAACAGTGTTCCTTTTCTCTGTAGAAGCTTTTCTTTGAAAGATAATCACGTTCTTTGAAAGCAAAAGAATTTCATGGAATGATTTTGTGAGAAACACACATGTGTTACTCTGAAATGAGAAGCGTCTATTTGGGATATGTCAAAGTATGGTTTATTGAGAACAGTGTTCCTTTTCTCTGTAGAAGCTTTTCTTTGAAAGATAATCACGTTCTTTGAAAGCAAAAGAATTTCATGTAATGATTTTGTGAGAAACGCACATGTGTTACTCTGAAATGAGAAGCGTCTATTTGGGATATGACAAAGTCTGGTTAAAAGTGAGAACAGTGTTCCTTTTCTCTGTAGATTCTTTATTTGAAAGATAATCACGTTCTTTGAAAGTGTATGAATTTCATGAAATGCTTTTGTGAGAAACGCACATGTGTTACTCTGAAATGAGAAGCATCTGTTTGGGATATGTCAAAGTATGGTTAAAATTGAGGACTGTGTTCCTTTTGTCTGTAGAAGCTTTACTTTTAAAGGTAATCACATTCTTTCAAAGTGCATGAATTTCATGAAATGCTTTTGTGAGAAACGCACATGTGTTACTCTGTAATGGGTAGCGTCTGTTTGAATAAGTCAATGTATGGTTAAAAGTGAGAAGAGTGTTCTTTTCTCTGTAGAATCTTTATTTGAAAGATAATCACGTTCTTTGAAAGTGTATGAATTTCATGAAATGCTTTTGTGAGAAACGCTCATGTGTTAATCTGAAATGAGAAGCGTCTGTTTGGGATATGTCAAAGTATGGTTAAAAGTGAGAACAGTGTTCCCTTTCTCTGTAGAAGCTTTGCTTTGAAAGATAATTACGTTCTTTGAAAGTGTATGAATTTCATGAAATGCTTCTTTTAGAAACGCACATGTGTTACTCTGAAATGAGAAGCGTCTGTTTGGGATATGTCAAAGTATGGTTAAAAGTGAGAACAGTGTTCCCTTTCTCTGTAGAAGCTTTGCTTTGAAAGATAATTACGTTCTTTGAAAGTGTATGAATTTCATGAAATGCTTCTTTTAGAAACGCACATGTGTACTCTGAAATGAGAAGCGTCTGTTTGGGATATGTCAAAGTATGGTTAAAAGTGAGGACAGTGTTCCCTTTCTCTGTAGAAGCTTTGCTTTGAAAGATAATTACGTTCTTTGAAAGTGTATGAATTTCATGAAATGCTTCTTTTAGAAACGCACATGTGTTACTCTGAAATGAGAAGCGTCTGTTTGGGATATGTCAAAGTATGGTTAAAAGTGAGAACAGTGTTCCTTTTCTCTGTAGAAGCGTTGCTTTGAAAGATAATCACGTTCCTTGAAAGCAAAAGAATTTCATGTAATGCTTTTGTGAGAAACGCACATGTGTTACTCTGAAATGAGAAGCGTCTGTTTGGGATATGTCGAAGTATGGTTAAAAGTGAGAACAGTGTTCCTTTTAAACTGTAGATGCTTTACTTTGAAAGATAATCACGTTCTTTGAAAGTGTATGAATTTCATGAAATGCTTTTGTGAGAAACGCACATGTGCTACTCTGAAATGAGAAGTGTCTGTGTGTGATATGTCAAAGTATGGTTAAAAGTGAGAACAGTGTTCCTTTTCTCTGTAGAAGCTTTACTTTGAAAGATAATCACGTTCTTTGAAAGTGTATGAATTTCATGATATGCTTTTTTGAGAAACGCACATGTGCTACTCTGAAATGAGAAGCGTCTGTTTGTGATATGTCAAAGTATGGTTAAAAGTGAGAACATTGTTCCTTTTCTCTGTAGAAGCTTTGCTTTGAAAGATAATCACGTTCTTTGAAAGCAAAAGAATTTCATGATATGCTTATGTGAGAAACGCACATGTGTTACTCTGAAATGAGAAGCGTCTGTTTGGAATAAGTCAAAGTATGGTTAAAAGTGAGAAGAGTGTTCTTTTTCTCTGTAGAAGCTTTACTTTGAATGATAATCACGTTCTTTGAAAGTGTATGAATTTCATGAAATGCTTTTGTGAGAAACGCACATGTGTTAATCTGAAATGAGAAGCATCTGTTTGGGATATGTCAAAGTATGGTTAAAAGAGAGAACAGTGTTCCTTTTCTCTGTAGAAGCTTTTCTTTGAAAGATAATCACGTTCTTTGAAAGCAAAAAATTTCATGTAATGATTTTGTGAGAAACGCACATGTGTTACTCTGAAATGAGAAGCGTCTATTTGGGATATGTCAAAGTATGGTTACAAGTGAGAACAGTGTTCGTTTTCTCTGTAGAAGCTTTGCTTTGAAAGATAATCACGTTCTTTGAGAGCAAAAGAATTTCATGTAATGCTTTTGTGAGAAACGCACATGTGTTATTCTGAAATGAGAAGCGTCTATTTGGGATATGTCAAAGTATGGTTAAAAGTGAGAACAGTGTTCCTTTTAAACTGTAGAAGCTTTACTTTGAAAGATAATCACATTCTTTGAAAGTGTATGAATTTCATGAAATCCTTTTGTGAGAAACGCACATGTGCTACTCTGAAATGAGAAGAGTCTGTTTGGGATATGTCAAAATATGGTTAAAAGAGAGAACAGTGTTCCTTTTCTCTGTAGAAGCTATGCTTTGAAAGATAATCACGTTCCTTGAAAGCAAAAGAATTTCATTTAATGCTTTTGTGAGAAACGCACATGTGTTACTCTGAAATGAGAAGGGTCTATTTGGGATATGTCAAAGTCTGGTTAAAAGTGAGAACAGTGTTTTTTTCTCTGTAGAAGCTTTACGTTGAAAGATAATCACGTTCTTTGAAAGCAAAAAAATTTCTTCATATGCTTTTGTGAGAAACGCACATGTGTTACTCTGAAATGAGAAGCGTCTGTTTGGGATATGTCAAAGTATGGTTAAAAGTGAGAACAGTGTTCCTTTTCTCTGTAGAAGCTTTACTTTGAATGATAATCACGTTCTTTGAAAGTGTATGAATTTCATGAAATGCTTTTGTGACAAAAGCACATGTGTTACTCTGAAATGAGAAGCGTCTATTTGGGATATGTCAAAGTATGGTTAAAAGTGAGAACAGTGTTCCTTTTCACTGTAGAAGCTTTGCTTTGAAAGATAATCACGTTCTTTGAAAGCAAAAAAATTTCTTCATATGCTTTTGTGAGAAACGCACATGTGTTACTCTGAAATGAGAAGCGTCTGTTTGGGATATGTCAAAGTATGGTTAAAAGTGAGAACAGTGTTCCTTTTCTCTGTAGAAGCTTTTCTTTGAAAGATAATTACGTTCTTTGAAAGCAAAAGAATTTCATGGAATTATTTTGTGAGAAACACACATGTGTTACTCTGAAATGAGAAGCGTCTATTTGGGATATGTCAAAGTATGGTTAAAAGTGAGAACAGTGATCCTTTTCTCTGTAGAAGCTTTAATTTGAAAGATAATCACGTTCTTTGAAAGTGTATGAATTTCATGAAATGCTTTTGTGAGAAACGCACATGTGTTACTCTGAAATGAGAAGCGTCTGTTTGGGATATGTCAAAGTATGGTTAAAAGTGAGAACAGTGTTCGTTTTCTCTGTAGAAGATTTACTTTGAAAGATAATCAGGTTCTTTGAAAGTGTATGAATTTCATGACATGCTTTTGTGAGAAACGCACATGTGTTACTCTGAAATGAGAAGCGTCTGTTTGGGATATGTCAAAGTATGTTTAAAATTGAGGACAGTGTTCCTTTTCTTTGTAGAAGCTTTACTTCTAAAGGTAATCACGTTCTTTCAAAGTGCATGAATTTCATGAAATGCTTTTGTGAGAAACGCGCATGTGTTACTATGAAATGAGTAGCGTCTGTTTGAATAAGTCAAAGTATTGTTAAAAGTGAGAAGAGTGTTCCTTTTCTCTGTAGAATCTTTATTTGAAAGATAATCACGTTCTTTGAAAGTGTATGAATTTCATTAAATGCTTTTGTGAGAAACGCATATGTGTTAATCTGAAATGAGAAGCGTCTGTTTGGGATATGTCAAAGTATGGTTAAAAGTGAGAACAGTGTTCCTTTTCTCTGTAGAGGCTGTATTTTGAAAGATAAACACGTTCTTTGAAAGCAAAAGAATTTCATGTAATGCTTTTGTGAGAAACGCACAGGTGTTACTCTGAAATGAGAAGCGTCTGTTTGGGATATGACAAAATATGGTTAAATGTGAGAACAGTGTTCCTTTTCTCTGTAGAAGCTTTACTTTGAAAGATAATCACGTTCTTTGAAAGTGTATGAATTTCATGATATGCTTTTTGAGAAACGCACATGTGCTACTCTGAAATGAGAAGCGTCTGTTTGTGATATGTCAAAGTATGGTTAAAAGTGAGAACAGTGTTCCTTTTCTCTGTAGAAGCTTTGCTTTGAAAGATAATCACGTTCTTTGAAAGCAAAAGAATTTCATGTAATGATTTTGTGAGAAACGCACATGTGTTACTCTGAAATGAGAAGCGTCTATATGGGATATGTCAAAGTATGTTTAAAAGTGAGAACAGTGTTCCTTTTAAACTGTAGAAGCTTTACTTTGAAAGATAATCACGTTCTTTGAAAGTGTATGAATTTCATGAAATGCTTTTGTGAGAAACGCACACGTGCTATTCTGAAATGAGAGGCGACTGTTTGGGATATGTCAAAGTATGGATAAAATTGAGAACAGTGTTCCTTTTCTCTGTAGAAGCTTTGCTTTGAAAGATAATCACGTTCTTTGAAAGCAAAAGAATTTCATGTAATGATTTTGTGAGAAACGCACATGTGTTACTCTGAAATGAGTAGCGTCTATTTGGGATATGTCAAAGTATGGTTAAAAGTGAGAACAGTGTTCCTTTTAAACTGTAGAAGCTTTACATTGAAAGATAATCACGTTCTTTGAAAGTGTATGAATTTCATGAAATGCTTTTGTGAGAAACGCACATGTGCTACTCTGAAATGAGAAGCGTCTGTTTGTGATATGTCAAAGTATGGTTAAAAGTGAGAACAGTCTTCCTTTTCTCTGTAGAAGCTTTGCTTTGAAAGATAATCACGTTCTTTGAAAGTGTATGAATTTCATGAAATGCTTTTGTGAGAAACGCACATGTGTTACTCTGAAATGAGAAGCGTCTGTTTGGGATATGTCAAAGTATGGATAAAAGTGAGAACAGTGTTCCTTTTAAACTGTAGAAGCTTTACTTTGAAAGATAATCACGTTCTTTGAAAGTGTATTTATTTCATGAAATGCTTTTGTGAGAAACGCACATGTGCTACTCTGAAATGAGAAGCGTCTGTTTGTGATATGTCAAAGTATGGTTAAAAGTGAGAACAGTGTTCCTTTTCTCTGTAGAAGCTTTGCTTTGAAAGATAATCACGTTCCTTGAAAGCAAAAGAATTTCATGTAATGCTTTTGTGAGAAACGCACATTTGTTACTCTGAAATGAGAAGCGTCTGTTTGGGATATGTCAAAGTCTGGTTAAAAGTGAGAACAGTGTTCCGTTTCTCTGTAGAAGCTTTACTATGAAAGATAATCACGTTCTTTGAATGTGTATGAATTTCATGAAATGCTTTTGTGAGAAACGCACATGTGTTACTCTGAAATGAGAAGCGTCTGTTTGGGATATGTCAAAGTATGGTTAAAAGTGAGAACAGTGTTCCTTTTCTCTGTAGAAGCTTTACTTTGAAAGATAATCACGTTCTTTGAAAGTGTATGAATTTCATGATATGCTTTTTTTGAGAAACACACATGTGCTACTCTGAAATGAGAAGCGTCTGTTTGTGATATGTCAAAGTATGGTTAAAAGTGAGAACAGTGTTCCTTTTCTTTGTAGAAGCTTTGATTTGAAAGATAATCACGTTCTTTGAAAGCAAAAGAATTTCATGTACTGCTTTTGTGAGAAACGCACATGTGTTACTCTGAAATGAGAAGCGTCTATTAGGGATATGTCAAAGTATGGTTACAAGTGAGAACAGTGTTCGTTTTCTCTGTAGAAGCTTTGCTTTGAAAGATAATCACGTTCTTTGAGAGCAAAAGAATTTCATGTAATGCTTTTGTGGGAAACGCACATGTGTTATTCTGAAATGAGAAGCGTCTATTTGGGATATGTCAAAGTATGGTTAAAAGTGAGAACAGTGTTCCTTTTAAACTGTAGAAGCTTTACTTTGAAAGATAATCACATTCTTTGAAAGTGTATGAATTTCATGAAATCCTTTTGTGAGAAACGCACATGTGCTACTCTGAAATGAGAAGAGTCTGTTTGGGATATGTCAAAATATGGTTAAAAGAGAGAACAGTGTTCCTTTTCTCTGTAGAAGCTATGCTTTGAAAGATAATCACGTTCCTTGAAAGCAAAAGAATTTCATTTAATGCTTTTGTGAGAAACGCACATGTGTTACTCTGAAATGAGAAGCGTCTGTTTGGGATATGTCAAAGTATGGTTAAAAGTGAGAACAGTGTTCCTTTTCTCTGTAGAAGCTTTTCTTTGAAAGATAATCACGTTCTTTGAAAGCAAAAGAATTTCATGGAATTATTTTGTGAGAAACACACATGTGTTACTCTGAAATGAGAAGCGTCTATTTGGGATATGTCAAAGTATGGTTAAAAGTGAGAACAGTGATCCTTTTCTCTGTAGAAGCTTTAATTTGAAAGATAATCACGTTCTTTGAAAGTGTATGAATTTCATGAAATGCTTTTGTGACAAAAGCACATGTGTTACTCTGAAATGAGAAGCGTCTATTTGGGATATGTCAAAGTATGGTTAAAAGTGAGAACAGTGTTCCTTTTCACTGTAGAAGCTTTGCTTTGAAAGATAATCACGTTCTTTGAAAGCAAAAAATTTCTTCATATGCTTTTGTGAGAAACGCACATGTGTTACTCTGAAATGAGAAGCGTCTGTTTGGGATATGTCAAAGTATGGTTAAAAGTGAGAACAGTGTTCCTTTTCTCTGTAGAAGCTTTTCTTTGAAAGATAATTACGTTCTTTGAAAGCAAAAGAATTTCATGGAATTATTTTGTGAGAAACACACATGTGTTACTCTGAAATGAGAAGCGTCTATTTGGGATATGTCAAAGTATGGTTAAAAGTGAGAACAGTGATCCTTTTCTCTGTAGAAGCTTTAATTTGAAAGATAATCACGTTCTTTGAAAGTGTATGAATTTCATGAAATGCTTTTGTGAGAAACGCACATGTGTTACTCTGAAATGAGAAGCGTCTGTTTGGGATATGTCAAAGTATGGTTAAAAGTGAGAACAGTGTTCGTTTTCTCTGTAGAAGCTTTACTTTGAAAGATAATCAGGTTCTTTGAAAGTGTATGAATTTCATGACATGCTTTTGTGAGAAACGCACATGTGTTACTCTGAAATGAGAAGCGTCTGTTTGGGATATGTCAAAGTATGTTTAAAATTGAGGACAGTGTTCCTTTTCTTTGTAGAAGCTTTACTTCTAAAGGTAATCACGTTCTTTCAAAGTGCATGAATTTCATGAAATGCTTTTGTGAGAAAGCAGCGCATGTGTTACTATGAAATGAGTAGCGTCTGTTTGAATAAGTCAAAGTATTGTTAAAAGTGAGAAGAGTGTTCCTTTTCTCTGTAGAATCTTTATTTGAAAGATAATCACGTTCTTTGAAAGTGTATGAATTTCATTAAATGCTTTTGTGAGAAACGCATATGTGTTAATCTGAAATGAGAAGCGTCTGTTTGGGATATGTCAAAGTATGGTTAAAAGTGAGAACAGTGTTCCTTTTCTCTGTAGAGGCTGTATTTTGAAAGATAAACACGTTCTTTGAAAGCAAAAGAATTTCATGTAATGCTTTTGTGAGAAACGCACAGGTGTTACTCTGAAATGAGAAGCGTCTGTTTGGGATATGACAAAATATGGTTAAATGTGAGAACAGTGTTCCTTTTCTCTGTAGAAGCTTTACTTTGAAAGATAATCACGTTCTTTGAAAGTGTATGAATTTCATGATATGCTTTTTTGAGAAACGCACATGTGCTACTCTGAAATGAGAAGCGTCTGTTTGTGATATGTCAAAGTATGGTTAAAAGTGAGAACAGTGTTCCTTTTCTCTGTAGAAGCTTTGCTTTGAAAGATAATCACGTTCTTTGAAAGCAAAAGAATTTCATGTAATGATTTTGTGAGAAACGCACATGTGTTACTCTGAAATGAGAAGCGTCTATATGGGATATGTCAAAGTATGTTTAAAAGTGAGAACAGTGTTCCTTTTAAACTGTAGAAGCTTTACTTTGAAAGATAATCACGTTCTTTGAAAGTGTATGAATTTCATGAAATGCTTTTGTGAGAAACGCACACGTGCTATTCTGAAATGAGAGGCGACTGTTTGGGATATGTCAAAGTATGGATAAAATTGAGAACAGTGTTCCTTTTCTCTGTAGAAGCTTTGCTTTGAAAGATAATCACGTTCTTTGAAAGCAAAAGAATTTCATGTAATGATTTTGTGAGAAACGCACATGTGTTACTCTGAAATGAGTAGCGTCTATTTGGGATATGTCAAAGTATGGTTAAAAGTGAGAACAGTGTTCCTTTTAAACTGTAGAAGCTTTACATTGAAAGATAATCACGTTCTTTGAAAGTGTATGAATTTCATGAAATGCTTTTGTGAGAAACGCACATGTGCTACTCTGAAATGAGAAGCGTCTGTTTGTGATATGTCAAAGTATGGTTAAAAGTGAGAACAGTCTTCCTTTTCTCTGTAGAAGCTTTGCTTTGAAAGATAATCACGTTCTTTGAAAGTGAGTGAATTTCATGAAATGCTTTTGTGAGAAACGCACATGTGTTACTCTGAAATGAGAAGCGTCTGTTTGGGATATGTCAAAGTATGGATAAAAGTGAGAACAGTGTTCCTTTTAAACTGTAGAAGCTTTACTTTGAAAGATAATCACGTTCTTTGAAAGTGTATGAATTTCATGAAATGCTTTTGTGAGAAACGCACATGTGCTACTCTGAAATGAGAAGCGTCTGTTTGTGATATGTCAAAGTATGGTTAAAAGTGAGAACAGTGTTCCTTTTCTCTGTAGAAGCTTTGCTTTGAAAGATAATCACGTTCTTTGAAAGCCAAAGAATTTCATGTAATGCTTTTGTGAGAAACGCACATTTGTTACTCTGAAATAAGAAGCGTCTGTTTGGGATATGTCAAAGTCTGGTTAAAAGTGAGAACAGTGTTCCGTTTCTCTGTAGAAGCTTTACTATGAAAGATAATCACGTTCTTTGAATGTGTATGAATTTCATGAAATGCTTTTGTGAGAAACGCACATGTGTTACTCTGAAATGAGAAGCGTCTGTTTGGGATATGTCAAAGTATGGTTAAAAGTGAGAACAGTGTTCCTTTTCTCTGTAGAAGCTTTACTTTGAAAGATAATCACGTTCTTTGAAAGTGTATGAATTTCATGATATGCTTTTTTGAGAAACACACATGTGCTACTCTGAAATGAGAAGCGTCTGTTTGTGATATGTCAAAGTATGGTTAAAAGTGAGAACAGTGTTCCTTTTCTTTGTAGAAGCTTTGATTTGAAAGATAATCACGTTCTTTGAAAGCAAAAGAATTTCATGTACTGCTTTTGTGAGAAACGCACATGTGTTACTCTGAAATGAGAAGCGTCTATTTGGGATATGTCAAAGTATGGTTAAAAGTGAGAACAGTGTTCCTTTTCTCTGTAGAATCTTTGCTTTGAAAGATAATCACGTTCTTGAAAGTGTATGAATTTCATGAAATGCTTTTGTGAGAGACGCACATGTGTAATTCTGAAATGAGAAGCATCTGTTTGGGATATGTCAAAGTCTGGTTAAAAGTGAGAAGAGTGTTCCTTTTCTCTGTAGAAGCTTTACTTTGAAAGATAATCACGTTCTTTGAAAGTGTATGAATTTCATGAAATGCTTTTGTGAGAAACGCACATGTGTTACTCTGAAATGAGAAGCGTCTGTTTGGGATATGTCAAAGTATGGATAAAAGTGAGAACAGTGTTCCTTTTAAACTGTAGAAGCTTTACTTTGAAAGATAATCACGTTCTTTGAAAGTGAGTGAATTTCATGAAATGCTTTTGTGAGAAACGCACATGTGCTACTCTGAAATGAGAAGCGTCTGTTTGTGATATGTCAAAGTATGGTTAAAAGTGAGAACAGTGTTCCTTTTCTCTGTAGAAGCTTTGCTTTGAAAGATAATCACGTTCCTTGAAAGCAAAAGAATTTCATGTAATGATTTTGTGAGAAACGCACATGTGTTACTCTGAAATGAGTAGCGTCTATTTGGGATATGTCAAAGTATGGTTAAAAGTGAGAACAGTGTTCCTTTTAAACTGTAGAAGCTTTACATTGAAAGATAATCACGTTCTTTGAAAGTGAGTGAATTTCATGAAATGCTTTTGTGAGAAACGCACATGTGCTACTCTGAAATGAGAAGCGTCTGTTTGTGATATGTCAAAGTATGGTTAAAAGTGAGAACAGTCTTCCTTTTCTCTGTAGAAGCTTTACTTTGAAAGATAATCACGTTCTTTGAAAGTGTATGAATTTCATGAAATGCTTTTGTGAGAAACGCACATGTGTTACTCTGAAATGAGAAGCGTCTGTTTGGGATATGTCAAAGTATGGATAAAAGTGAGAACAGTGTTCCTTTTAAACTCCGTAGAAGCTTTACTTTGAAAGATAATCACGTTCTTTGAAAGTGTATGAATTTCATGAAATGCTTTTGTGAGAAACGCACATGTGCTACTCTGAAATGAGAAGCGTCTGTTTGTGATATGTCAAAGTATGGTTAAAAGTGAGAACAGTGTTCCTTTTCTCTGTAGAAGCTTTGCTTTGAAAGATAATCACGTTCCTTGAAAGCAAAAGAATTTCATGTAATGCTTTTGTGAGAAACGCACATTTGTTACTCTGAAATAAGAAGCGTCTGTTTGGGATATGTCAAAGTCTGGTTAAAAGTGAGAACAGTGTTCCTTTTCTCTGTAGAAGCTTTACTATGAAAGATAATCACGTTCTTTGAATGTGTATGAATTTCATGAAATGCTTTTGTGAGAAACGCACATGTGTTACTCTGAAATGAGAAGCGTCTGTTTGGGATATGTCAAAGTATGGTTAAAAGTGAGAACAGTGTTCCTTTTCTCTGTAGAAGCTTTACTTTGAAATATAATCACGTTCTTTGAAAGTGAATGAATTTCATGATATGCTTTTTTTGAGAAACACACATGTGCTACTCTGAAATGAGAAGCGTCTGTTTGTGATATGTCAAAGTATGGTTAAAAGTGAGAACAGTGTTCCTTTTCTTTGTAGAAGCTTTGATTTGAAAGATAATCACGTTCTTTGAAAGCCAAAGAATTTCATGTACTGCTTTTGTGAGAAACGCACATGTGTTACTCTGAAATGAGAAGCGTCTATTTGGGATATGTCAAAGTATGGTTAAAAGTGAGAACAGTGTTCCTTTTCTCCGTAGAATCTTTGCTTTGAAAGATAATCACGTTCTTTGAAAGTGAGTGAATTTCATGAAATGCTTTTGTGAGAAACGCACATGTGTTACTCTGAAATGAGAAGCATCTGTTTGGGATATGTCAAAGTCTGGTTAAAAGTGAGAAGAGTGTTCCTTTTCTCCGTAGAAGCTTTACTTTGAAAGATAATCACGTTCTTTGAAAGTCAGTGAATTTCATGAAATGCTTTTGTGAGAAACGCACATGTGTTACTCTGAAATGAGAAGCGTCTGTTTGGGATATGTCAAAGTATGGTTAAATGTGAGAACAGTGATCCTTTTCTCTGTAGAACCTTTGCTCTGAAAGATAATCACGATCTTTGAAAGTCTATGAATTTCATGAAATGCTTTTGTGAGAAACGCACATGTGTTACTCTGAAATGAGAAGCGTCTGTTTGGGATATGTCAAAGTATGGTTAAAAGTGAGAACAGTGTTCCTTTTCTCTGTAGAAGATTTACTTTGAAAGATAATCACGTTCTTTGAAAGTGAATGAATTTCATGATATGCTTTTTTGAGAAACGCACATGTGCTACTCTGAAATGAGAAGCGTCTGTTTGTGATATGTCAAAGTATGGTTAAAAGTGAGAACAGTGTTCCATTTGTCCGTAGAAGCTTTGCTTTGAAAAATAATTACGTTCTTTGAAAGCCAAAGAATTTCATGAAATGCTTTTGTGAGAAACGCACATGTGTTACTCTGAAATGAGAAGCGTCTGTTTGGGATATGTCAAAGTATGGTTAAAAGTGAGAACAGTGTTCCTTTTCTCCGTAGAAGCTTTACCTTGAAAGATAATCACGTTCTTTGAAAGTGTATGAATTTCATGAAATGCTTTTGTGAGAAACGCACATATGCTACTCTGAAATGAGAAGTGTCTGTTTGTGATATGTCAAAGTATGGTTAAAAGTGAGAACAGTGTTCCTTTTCTCTGTAGAAGCTTTGCTTTGAAAGATAATCACGTTCTTTGAAAGCCAAAAGAATTTCATGTAATGCTTTTGTGAGAAACGCACATGTGTTACTCTGAAATGAGAAGTGTCTATTTGGGATATGTCAAAGTATGGTTAAAAGTGAGAACAGTGTACCTCTTCTCTGTAGAAGCTTTACTTTGAAAGATAATCACGATCTTTGAAAGTGTGTGAATTTCATGACATGCTTTTGTGAGAAACGCACATGTGTTACTCTGAAATGAGAAGCGTCTGTTTGGGATATGTCAAAGTATGGTTAAAAGTGAGAACAGTGTTCCTTTTCTCTGTAGAAGCTTTACTTTGAAAGATAATCACGATCATTTGAAAGTGAGTGAATTTCATGAAATGCTTTTGTGAGAAACGCACATGTGTTACTCTGAAATGAGAAGCGTCTGTATGGGATATGTCAAAGTATGGTTAAAAGTGAGAACAGTGTTCCTTTTCTCTGTAGAAGCTTTACTTTGAATGATAATCACGTTCTTTGAAAGTGTATGAATTTCATGATATGCTTTTTTGAGAAACGCACATGTGCTACTCTGAAATGAGAAGCGTCTGTTTGGGATATGTCAAAGTATGGTTAAAAGTGAGAACAGTGTTCCTTTTCTCTGTAGAAGCTTTACTTTGAAAGATAATCACGTTCTTTGAAAGCCAAAGAATTTCATGATATGCTTTTGTGAGAAACGCACATGTGTTACTCTGAAATGAGAAGCGTCTGTTTGGGATATGTCAAAGTATGGTTAAAAGTGAGAACAGTGTTAATTTTCTCTGTAGAAGCTTTGCTTTGAAAGATAATCACGTTCTTTGAAAGCCAAAAGAATTTCATGTAATGCTTTTGTGAGAAACGCACATGTGTTACTCTGAAATGAGAAGCGTCTATTTGGGATATGTTAAAGTATGGTTAAAAGTGAGAACAGTGTTCCTTTTCTCCGTAGAAGCTTTACTTTGAAAGACAATCACGTTCTTTGAAAGTGAGTGAATTTCATGAAATGCTTTTGTGAGAAACGCACATGTGCTACTCTGAAATGAGAAGCGTCTGTTTGGGATATGTCAAAGTATGGTTAAAAGTGAGAACAGTGTTCCATTTCTCTGTAGAAGCTTTGCTTTGAAAAATAATTACGTTCTTTTGAAAGCCAAAGAATTTCATGAAATGCTTTTGAGAGAAACGCACATGTGTTACTCTGAAATGAGAAGCTTCTGTTTGGGATATGTCAAAGTCTGGTTAAAAGTGAGAACAGTGTTCCTTTTCTCCGTAGTAGCTTTACTTTGAAAGATAATCACGTTCTTTGAATGTCAATGAATTTCATGAAATGCTTTTGTGAGAAACGCACATGTACTACTCTGAAATGAGAAGCGTCTGTTTGGGATATGTCAAAGTATGGTTAAAAGAGAGAACAGTGTTCCTTTTCTCCGTAGAAGCTTTGCTTTGAAAGATAATCACGTTCTTTGAAAGCCAAAAGAATTTCATGATATGCTTTTGTGAGAAACGCACATGTGTTACTCTGAAATGAGAAGCGTCTGTTTGGGATATGTCAAAGTATGGTTAAAAGTGAGAACAGTGTTCCTTTTCTCTGTAGAAGCTTTACTTTGAAAGATAATCACGATCATTTGAAAGTCAGTGAATTTCATGAAATGCTTTTGTGAGAAACGCACATGTGTTACTCTGAAATGAGAAGCGTCTGTTTGGGATATGTCAAAGTATGGTTAAAAGTGAGAACAGTGTTCCTTTTCTCCGTAGAAGCTTTGCTTTGAAAGATAATCACGATCATTTGAAAGCCAAAAGAATTTCATGTAATGCTTTTGTGAGAAACGCACATGTGTTACTCTGAAATGAGAAGCGTCTGTTTGGGATATGTCAAAGTATGGTTAAAAGTGAGAACAGTGTACCTTTTCTCCGTAGAAGCTTTACTTTGAAAGATAATCACGATCATTTGAAAGTCAGTGAATTTCATGAAATGCTTTTGTGAGAAACGCACATGTGTTACTCTGAAATGAGAAGCGTCTGTTTGGGATATGTCAAAGTATGGTTAAAAGTGAGAACAGTGTTCCTTTTCTCCGTAGAAGCTTTACTTTGAAAGATAATCACGATCATTTGAAAGTCAGTGAATTTCATGAAATGCTTTTGTGAGAAACGCACATGTGTTACTCTGAAATGAGAAGCGTCTGTTTGGGATATGTCAAAGTATGGTTAAAAGTGAGAACAATGTTCCTTTTCTCCGTAGAAGCTTTACTTTGAAAGATAATCACGATCATTTGAAAGTCAGTGAATTTCATGATATGCTTTTTTGAGAAACGCACATGTGTTACTCTGAAATGAGAAGCGTCTGTTTGGGATATGTCAAAGTATGGTTAAAAGTGAGAACAGTGTTCCTTTTCTCCGTAGAAGCTTTACTTTGAAAGATAATCACGATCATTTGAAAGTCAGTGAATTTCATGATATGCTTTTGTGAGAAAAGCACATGTGTTACTCTGAAATGAGAAGCGTCTGTTTGGGATATGTCAAAGTATGGTTAAAAGTGAGAACAGTGTTCCTTTTCTCCGTAGAAGCTTTACTTTGAAAGATAATCACGATCATTTGAAAGTCAGTGAATTTCATGAAATGCTTTTGTGAGAAACGCACATGTGTTACTCTGAAATGAGAAGCGTCTGTTTGGGATATGTCAAAGTATGGTTAAAAGTGAGAACAGTGTTCCTTTTCTCCGTAGAAGCTTTACTTTGAAAGATAATCACGATCATTTGAAAGTCAGTGAATTTCATGAAATGCTTTTTTGAGAAACACACATGTGTTACTCTGAAATGAGAAGCGTCTGTTTGGGATATGTCAAAGTATGGTTAAAAGTGAGAACAGTGTTCCTTTTCTCCGTAGAAGCTTTACTTTGAAAGATAATCACGATCTTTGAAAGTCAGTGAATTTCATGATATGCTTTTGTGAGAAACGCACATGTGTTACTCTGAAATGAGAAGCGTCTGTTTGGGATATGTCAAAGTATGGTTAAAAGTGAGAACAGTGTTCCTTTTCTCCGTAGAAGCTTTACTTTGAAAGATAATCACGATCATTTGAAAGTCAGTGAATTTCATGAAATGCTTTTGTGAGAAACGCACATGTGTTACTCTGAAATGAGAAGCGTCTGTTTGGGATATGTCAAAGTATGGTTAAAAGTGAGAACAGTGTTCCTTTTCTCCGTAGAAGCTTTACTTTGAAAGATAATCACGATCATTTGAAAGTCAGTGAATTTCATGAAATGCTTTTGTGAGAAACGCACATGTGTTACTCTGAAATGAGAAGCGTCTGTTTGGGATATGTCAAAGTATGGTTAAAAGTGAGAACAGTGTTCCTTTTCTCCGTAGAAGCTTTACTTTGAAAGATAATCACGATCATTTGAAAGTCAGTGAATTTCATGAAATGCTTTTGTGAGAAACGCACATGTGTTACTCTGAAATGAGAAGCGTCTGTTTGGGATATGTCAAAGTATGGTTAAAAGTGAGAACAGTGTTCCTTTTCTCCGTAGAAGCTTTACTTTGAAAGATAATCACGATCATTTGAAAGTCAGTGAATTTCATGAAATGCTTTTTGTGAGAAACGCACATGTGTTACTCTGAAATGAGAAGCGTCTGTTTGGGATATGTCAAAGTATGGTTAAAAGTGAGAACAGTGTTCCTTTTCTCCGTAGAAGCTTTACTTTGAAAGATAATCACGATCATTTGAAAGTCAGTGAATTTCATGAAATGCTTTTGTGAGAAACGCACATGTGTTACTCTGAAATGAGAAGCGTCTGTTTGGGATATGTCAAAGTATGGTTAAAAGTGAGAACAGTGTTCCTTTTCTCCGTAGAAGCTTTACTTTGAAAGATAATCACGATCATTTGAAAGTCAGTGAATTTCATGAAATGCTTTTGTGAGAAACGCACATGTGTTACTCTGAAATGAGAAGCGTCTGTTTGGGATATGTCAAAGTATGGTTAAAAGTGAGAACAGTGTTCCTTTTCTCCGTAGAAGCTTTACTTTGAAAGATAATCACGATCATTTGAAAGTCAGTGAATTTCATGAAATGCTTTTGTGAGAAACGCACATGTGTTACTCTGAAATGAGAAGCGTCTGTTTGGGATATGTCAAAGTATGGTTAAAAGTGAGAACAGTGTTCCTTTTCTCCGTAGAAGCTTTACTTTGAAAGATAATCACGATCATTTGAAAGTCAGTGAATTTCATGAAATGCTTTTGTGAGAAACGCACATGTGTTACTCTGAAATGAGAAGCGTCTGTTTGGGATATGTCAAAGTATGGTTAAAAGTGAGAACAGTGTTCCTTTTCTCCGTAGAAGCTTTACTTTGAAAGATAATCACGATCATTTGAAAGTCAGTGAATTTCATGAAATGCTTTTGTGAGAAACGCACATGTGTTACTCTGAAATGAGAAGCGTCTGTTTGGGATATGTCAAAGTATGGTTAAAAGTGAGAACAGTGTTCCTTTTCTCCGTAGAAGCTTTACTTTGAAAGATAATCACGATCATTTGAAAGTCAGTGAATTTCATGAAATGCTTTTGTGAGAAACGCACATGTGTTACTCTGAAATGAGAAGCGTCTGTTTGGGATATGTCAAAGTATGGTTAAAAGTGAGAACAGTGTTCCTTTTCTCCGTAGAAGCTTTACTTTGAAAGATAATCACGATCATTTGAAAGTCAGTGAATTTCATGAAATGCTTTTGTGAGAAACGCACATGTGTTACTCTGAAATGAGAAGCGTCTGTTTGGGATATGTCAAAGTATGGTTAAAAGTGAGAACAGTGTTCCTTTTCTCCGTAGAAGCTTTACTTTGAAAGATAATCACGATCATTTGAAAGTCAGTGAATTTCATGAAATGCTTTTGTGAGAAACGCACATGTGTTACTCTGAAATGAGAAGCGTCTGTTTGGGATATGTCAAAGTATGGTTAAAAGTGGACGTGTCCTTTTTATATGTCAAAGTCTGGTTAAAAGTGAGAACAGTGTTCCTTTTCTCCGTAGAAGCTTTACTTTGAAAGATAATCACGATCATTTGAAAGTCAGTGAATTTCATGAAATGCTTTTGTGAGAAACGCACATGTGTTACTCTGAAATGAGAAGCGTCTGTTTGGGATATGTCAAAGTATGGTTAAAAGTGAGAACAGTGTTCCTTTTCTCCGTAGAAGCTTTACTTTGAAAGATAATCACGATCATTTGAAAGTCAGTGAATTTCATGAAATGCTTTTGTGAGAAACGCACATGTGTTACTCTGAAATGAGAAGCGTCTGTTTGGGATATGTCAAAGTATGGTTAAAAGTGAGAACAGTGTTCCTTTTCTCCGTAGAAGCTTTACTTTGAAAGATAATCACGATCATTTGAAAGTCAGTGAATTTCATGAAATGCTTTTGTGAGAAACGCACATGTGTTACTCTGAAATGAGAAGCGTCTGTTTGGGATATGTCAAAGTATGGTTAAAAGTGAGAACAGTGTTCCTTTTCTCCGTAGAAGCTTTACTTTGAAAGATAATCACGATCATTTGAAAGTCAGTGAATTTCATGAAATGCTTTTGTGAGAAACGCACATGTGTTACTCTGAAATGAGAAGCGTCTGTTTGGGATATGTCAAAGTATGGTTAAAAGTGAGAACAGTGTTCCTTTTCTCCGTAGAAGCTTTACTTTGAAAGATAATCACGATCATTTGAAAGTCAGTGAATTTCATGAAATGCTTTTGTGAGAAACGCACATGTGTTACTCTGAAATGAGAAGCGTCTGTTTGGGATATGTCAAAGTATGGTTAAAAGTGAGAACAGTGTTCCTTTTCTCCGTAGAAGCTTTACTTTGAAAGATAATCACGATCATTTGAAAGTCAGTGAATTTCATGAAATGCTTTTGTGAGAAACGCACATGTGTTACTCTGAAATGAGAAGCGTCTGTTTGGGATATGTCAAAGTATGGTTAAAAGTGAGAACAGTGTTCCTTTTCTCCGTAGAAGCTTTACTTTGAAAGATAATCACGATCATTTGAAAGTCAGTGAATTTCATGAAATGCTTTTGTGAGAAACGCACATGTGTTACTCTGAAATGAGAAGCGTCTGTTTGGGATATGTCAAAGTATGGTTAAAAGTGAGAACAGTGTTCCTTTTCTCCGTAGAAGCTTTACTTTGAAAGATAATCACGATCATTTGAAAGTCAGTGAATTTCATGAAATGCTTTTGTGAGAAACGCACATGTGTTACTCTGAAATGAGAAGCGTCTGTTTGGGATATGTCAAAGTATGGTTAAAAGTGAGAACAGTGTTCCTTTTCTCCGTAGAAGCTTTACTTTGAAAGATAATCACGATCATTTGAAAGTCAGTGAATTTCATGAAATGCTTTTGTGAGAAACGCACATGTGTTACTCTGAAATGAGAAGCGTCTGTTTGGGATATGTCAAAGTCTGGTTAAAAGTGAGAACAGTGTTCCTTTTCTCCGTAGAAGCTTTACTTTGAAAGATAATCACGATCATTTGAAAGTCAGTGAATTTCATGAAATGCTTTTGTGAGAAACGCACATGTGTTACTCTGAAATGAGAAGCGTCTGTTTGGGATATGTCAAAGTATGGTTAAAAGTGAGAACAGTGTTCCTTTTCTCCGTAGAAGCTTTACTTTGAAAGATAATCACGATCATTTGAAAGTCAGTGAATTTCATGAAATGCTTTTGTGAGAAACGCACATGTGTTACTCTGAAATGAGAAGCGTCTGTTTGGGATATGTCAAAGTCTGGTTAAAAGTGAGAACAGTGTTCCTTTTCTCCGTAGAAGCTTTACTTTGAAAGATAATCACGATCATTTGAAAGTCAGTGAATTTCATGAAATGCTTTTGTGAGAAACGCACATGTGTTACTCTGAAATGAGAAGCGTCTGTTTGGGATATGTCAAAGTATGGTTAAAAGTGAGAACAGTGTTCCTTTTCTCCGTAGAAGCTTTACTTTGAAAGATAATCACGATCATTTGAAAGTCAGTGAATTTCATGAAATGCTTTTGTGAGAAACGCACATGTGTTACTCTGAAATGAGAAGCGTCTGTTTGGGATATGTCAAAGTATGGTTAAAAGTGAGAACAGTGTTCCTTTTCTCCGTAGAAGCTTTACTTTGAAAGATAATCACGATCATTTGAAAGTCAGTGAATTTCATGAAATGCTTTTGTGAGAAACGCACATGTGTTACTCTGAAATGAGAAGCGTCTGTTTGGGATATGTCAAAGTATGGTTAAAAGTGAGAACAGTGTTCCTTTTCTCCGTAGAAGCTTTACTTTGAAAGATAATCACGATCATTTGAAAGTCAGTGAATTTCATGAAATGCTTTTGTGAGAAACGCACATGTGTTACTCTGAAATGAGAAGCGTCTGTTTGGGATATGTCAAAGTATGGTTAAAAGTGAGAACAGTGTTCCTTTTCTCCGTAGAAGCTTTACTTTGAAAGATAATCACGATCATTTGAAAGTCAGTGAATTTCATGAAATGCTTTTGTGAGAAACGCACATGTGTTACTCTGAAATGAGAAGCGTCTGTTTGGGATATGTCAAAGTATGGTTAAAAGTGAGAACAGTGTTCCTTTTCTCCGTAGAAGCTTTACTTTGAAAGATAATCACGATCATTTGAAAGTCAGTGAATTTCATGAAATGCTTTTGTGAGAAACGCACATGTGTTACTCTGAAATGAGAAGCGTCTGTTTGGGATATGTCAAAGTATGGTTAAAAGTGAGAACAGTGTTCCTTTTCTCCGTAGAAGCTTTACTTTGAAAGATAATCACGATCATTTGAAAGTCAGTGAATTTCATGAAATGCTTTTGTGAGAAACGCACATGTGTTACTCTGAAATGAGAAGCGTCTGTTTGGGATATGTCAAAGTATGGTTAAAAGTGAGAACAGTGTTCCTTTTCTCCGTAGAAGCTTTACTTTGAAAGATAATCACGATCATTTGAAAGTCAGTGAATTTCATGAAATGCTTTTGTGAGAAACGCACATGTGTTACTCTGAAATGAGAAGCGTCTGTTTGGGATATGTCAAAGTATGGTTAAAAGTGAGAACAGTGTTCCTTTTCTCCGTAGAAGCTTTACTTTGAAAGATAATCACGATCATTTGAAAGTCAGTGAATTTCATGAAATGCTTTTGTGAGAAACGCACATGTGTTACTCTGAAATGAGAAGCGTCTGTTTGGGATATGTCAAAGTATGGTTAAAAGTGAGAACAGTGTTCCTTTTCTCCGTAGAAGCTTTACTTTGAAAGATAATCACGATCATTTGAAAGTCAGTGAATTTCATGAAATGCTTTTGTGAGAAACGCACATGTGTTACTCTGAAATGAGAAGCGTCTGTTTGGGATATGTCAAAGTCTGGTTAAAAGTGAGAACAGTGTTCCTTTTCTCCGTAGAAGCTTTACTTTGAAAGATAATCACGATCATTTGAAAGTCAGTGAATTTCATGAAATGCTTTTGTGAGAAACGCACATGTGTTACTCTGAAATGAGAAGCGTCTGTTTGGGATATGTCAAAGTATGGTTAAAAGTGAGAACAGTGTTCCTTTTCTCCGTAGAAGCTTTACTTTGAAAGATAATCACGATCATTTGAAAGTCAGTGAATTTCATGAAATGCTTTTGTGAGAAACGCACATGTGTTACTCTGAAATGAGAAGCGTCTGTTTGGGATATGTCAAAGTATGGTTAAAAGTGAGAACAGTGTTCCTTTTCTCCGTAGAAGCTTTACTTTGAAAGATAATCACGATCATTTGAAAGTCAGTGAATTTCATGAAATGCTTTTGTGAGAAACGCACATGTGTTACTCTGAAATGAGAAGCGTCTGTTTGGGATATGTCAAAGTATGGTTAAAAGTGAGAACAGTGTTCCTTTTCTCCGTAGAAGCTTTACTTTGAAAGATAATCACGATCATTTGAAAGTCAGTGAATTTCATGAAATGCTTTTGTGAGAAACGCACATGTGTTACTCTGAAATGAGAAGCGTCTGTTTGGGATATGTCAAAGTCTGGTTAAAAGTGAGAACAGTGTTCCTTTTCTCCGTAGAAGCTTTACTTTGAAAGATAATCACGATCATTTGAAAGTCAGTGAATTTCATGAAATGCTTTTGTGAGAAACGCACATGTGTTACTCTGAAATGAGAAGCGTCTGTTTGGGATATGTCAAAGTATGGTTAAAAGTGAGAACAGTGTTCCTTTTCTCCGTAGAAGCTTTACTTTGAAAGATAATCACGATCATTTGAAAGTCAGTGAATTTCATGAAATGCTTTTGTGAGAAACGCACATGTGTTACTCTGAAATGAGAAGCGTCTGTTTGGGATATGTCAAAGTATGGTTAAAAGTGAGAACAGTGTTCCTTTTCTCCGTAGAAGCTTTACTTTGAAAGATAATCACGATCATTTGAAAGTCAGTGAATTTCATGAAATGCTTTTGTGAGAAACGCACATGTGTTACTCTGAAATGAGAAGCGTCTGTTTGGGATATGTCAAAGTATGGTTAAAAGTGAGAACAGTGTTCCTTTTCTCCGTAGAAGCTTTACTTTGAAAGATAATCACGATCATTTGAAAGTCAGTGAATTTCATGAAATGCTTTTGTGAGAAACGCACATGTGTTACTCTGAAATGAGAAGCGTCTGTTTGGGATATGTCAAAGTATGGTTAAAAGTGAGAACAGTGTTCCTTTTCTCCGTAGAAGCTTTACTTTGAAAGATAATCACGATCATTTGAAAGTCAGTGAATTTCATGAAATGCTTTTGTGAGAAACGCACATGTGTTACTCTGAAATGAGAAGCGTCTGTTTGGGATATGTCAAAGTCTGGTTAAAAGTGAGAACAGTGTTCCTTTTCTCCGTAGAAGCTTTACTTTGAAAGATAATCACGATCATTTGAAAGTCAGTGAATTTCATGAAATGCTTTTGTGAGAAACGCACATGTGTTACTCTGAAATGAGAAGCGTCTGTTTGGGATATGTCAAAGTATGGTTAAAAGTGAGAACAGTGTTCCTTTTCTCCGTAGAAGCTTTACTTTGAAAGATAATCACGATCATTTGAAAGTCAGTGAATTTCATGAAATGCTTTTGTGAGAAACGCACATGTGTTACTCTGAAATGAGAAGCGTCTGTTTGGGATATGTCAAAGTCTGGTTAAAAGTGAGAACAGTGTTCCTTTTCTCCGTAGAAGCTTTACTTTGAAAGATAATCACGATCATTTGAAAGTCAGTGAATTTCATGAAATGCTTTTGTGAGAAACGCACATGTGTTACTCTGAAATGAGAAGCGTCTGTTTGGGATATGTCAAAGTATGGTTAAAAGTGAGAACAGTGTTCCTTTTCTCCGTAGAAGCTTTACTTTGAAAGATAATCACGATCATTTGAAAGTCAGTGAATTTCATGAAATGCTTTTGTGAGAAACGCACATGTGTTACTCTGAAATGAGAAGCGTCTGTTTGGGATATGTCAAAGTCTGGTTAAAAGTGAGAACAGTGTTCCTTTTCTCCGTAGAAGCTTTACTTTGAAAGATAATCACGATCATTTGAAAGTCAGTGAATTTCATGAAATGCTTTTGTGAGAAACGCACATGTGTTACTCTGAAATGAGAAGCGTCTGTTTGGGATATGTCAAAGTATGGTTAAAAGTGAGAACAGTGTTCCTTTTCTCCGTAGAAGCTTTACTTTGAAAGATAATCACGATCATTTGAAAGTCAGTGAATTTCATGAAATGCTTTTGTGAGAAACGCACATGTGTTACTCTGAAATGAGAAGCGTCTGTTTGGGATATGTCAAAGTATGGTTAAAAGTGAGAACAGTGTTCCTTTTCTCCGTAGAAGCTTTACTTTGAAAGATAATCACGATCATTTGAAAGTCAGTGAATTTCATGAAATGCTTTTGTGAGAAACGCACATGTGTTACTCTGAAATGAGAAGCGTCTGTTTGGGATATGTCAAAGTATGGTTAAAAGTGAGAACAGTGTTCCTTTTCTCCGTAGAAGCTTTACTTTGAAAGATAATCACGATCATTTGAAAGTCAGTGAATTTCATGAAATGCTTTTGTGAGAAACGCACATGTGTTACTCTGAAATGAGAAGCGTCTGTTTGGGATATGTCAAAGTATGGTTAAAAGTGAGAACAGTGTTCCTTTTCTCCGTAGAAGCTTTACTTTGAAAGATAATCACGATCATTTGAAAGTCAGTGAATTTCATGAAATGCTTTTGTGAGAAACGCACATGTGTTACTCTGAAATGAGAAGCGTCTGTTTGGGATATGTCAAAGTATGGTTAAAAGTGAGAACAGTGTTCCTTTTCTCCGTAGAAGCTTTACTTTGAAAGATAATCACGATCATTTGAAAGTCAGTGAATTTCATGAAATGCTTTTGTGAGAAACGCACATGTGTTACTCTGAAATGAGAAGCGTCTGTTTGGGATATGTCAAAGTATGGTTAAAAGTGAGAACAGTGTTCCTTTTCTCCGTAGAAGCTTTACTTTGAAAGATAATCACGATCATTTGAAAGTCAGTGAATTTCATGAAATGCTTTTGTGAGAAACGCACATGTGTTACTCTGAAATGAGAAGCGTCTGTTTGGGATATGTCAAAGTATGGTTAAAAGTGAGAACAGTGTTCCTTTTCTCCGTAGAAGCTTTACTTTGAAAGATAATCACGATCATTTGAAAGTCAGTGAATTTCATGAAATGCTTTTGTGAGAAACGCACATGTGTTACTCTGAAATGAGAAGCGTCTGTTTGGGATATGTCAAAGTATGGTTAAAAGTGAGAACAGTGTTCCTTTTCTCCGTAGAAGCTTTACTTTGAAAGATAATCACGATCATTTGAAAGTCAGTGAATTTCATGAAATGCTTTTGTGAGAAACGCACATGTGTTACTCTGAAATGAGAAGCGTCTGTTTGGGATATGTCAAAGTATGGTTAAAAGTGAGAACAGTGTTCCTTTTCTCCGTAGAAGCTTTACTTTGAAAGATAATCACGATCATTTGAAAGTCAGTGAATTTCATGAAATGCTTTTGTGAGAAACGCACATGTGTTACTCTGAAATGAGAAGCGTCTGTTTGGGATATGTCAAAGTATGGTTAAAAGTGAGAACAGTGTTCCTTTTCTCCGTAGAAGCTTTACTTTGAAAGATAATCACGATCATTTGAAAGTCAGTGAATTTCATGAAATGCTTTTGTGAGAAACGCACATGTGTTACTCTGAAATGAGAAGCGTCTGTTTGGGATATGTCAAAGTCTGGTTAAAAGTGAGAACAGTGTTCCTTTTCTCCGTAGAAGCTTTACTTTGAAAGATAATCACGATCATTTGAAAGTCAGTGAATTTCATGAAATGCTTTTGTGAGAAACGCACATGTGTTACTCTGAAATGAGAAGCGTCTGTTTGGGATATGTCAAAGTCTGGTTAAAAGTGAGAACAGTGTTCCTTTTCTCCGTAGAAGCTTTACTTTGAAAGATAATCACGATCATTTGAAAGTCAGTGAATTTCATGAAATGCTTTTGTGAGAAACGCACATGTGTTACTCTGAAATGAGAAGCGTCTGTTTGGGATATGTCAAAGTCTGGTTAAAAGTGAGAACAGTGTTCCTTTTCTCCGTAGAAGCTTTACTTTGAAAGATAATCACGATCATTTGAAAGTCAGTGAATTTCATGAAATGCTTTTGTGAGAAACGCACATGTGTTACTCTGAAATGAGAAGCGTCTGTTTGGGATATGTCAAAGTATGGTTAAAAGTGAGAACAGTGTTCCTTTTCTCCGTAGAAGCTTTACTTTGAAAGATAATCACGATCATTTGAAAGTCAGTGAATTTCATGAAATGCTTTTGTGAGAAACGCACATGTGTTACTCTGAAATGAGAAGCGTCTGTTTGGGATATGTCAAAGTATGGTTAAAAGTGAGAACAGTGTTCCTTTTCTCCGTAGAAGCTTTACTTTGAAAGATAATCACGATCATTTGAAAGTCAGTGAATTTCATGAAATGCTTTTGTGAGAAACGCACATGTGTTACTCTGAAATGAGAAGCGTCTGTTTGGGATATGTCAAAGTATGGTTAAAAGTGAGAACAGTGTTCCTTTTCTCCGTAGAAGCTTTACTTTGAAAGATAATCACGATCATTTGAAAGTCAGTGAATTTCATGAAATGCTTTTGTGAGAAACGCACATGTGTTACTCTGAAATGAGAAGCGTCTGTTTGGGATATGTCAAAGTATGGTTAAAAGTGAGAACAGTGTTCCTTTTCTCCGTAGAAGCTTTACTTTGAAAGATAATCACGATCATTTGAAAGTCAGTGAATTTCATGAAATGCTTTTGTGAGAAACGCACATGTGTTACTCTGAAATGAGAAGCGTCTGTTTGGGATATGTCAAAGTCTGGTTAAAAGTGAGAACAGTGTTCCTTTTCTCCGTAGAAGCTTTACTTTGAAAGATAATCACGATCATTTGAAAGTCAGTGAATTTCATGAAATGCTTTTGTGAGAAACGCACATGTGTTACTCTGAAATGAGAAGCGTCTGTTTGGGATATGTCAAAGTATGGTTAAAAGTGAGAACAGTGTTCCTTTTCTCCGTAGAAGCTTTACTTTGAAAGATAATCACGATCATTTGAAAGTCAGTGAATTTCATGAAATGCTTTTGTGAGAAACGCACATGTGTTACTCTGAAATGAGAAGCGTCTGTTTGGGATATGTCAAAGTATGGTTAAAAGTGAGAACAGTGTTCCTTTTCTCCGTAGAAGCTTTACTTTGAAAGATAATCACGATCATTTGAAAGTCAGTGAATTTCATGAAATGCTTTTGTGAGAAACGCACATGTGTTACTCTGAAATGAGAAGCGTCTGTTTGGGATATGTCAAAGTCTGGTTAAAAGTGAGAACAGTGTTCCTTTTCTCCGTAGAAGCTTTACTTTGAAAGATAATCACGATCATTTGAAAGTCAGTGAATTTCATGAAATGCTTTTGTGAGAAACGCACATGTGTTACTCTGAAATGAGAAGCGTCTGTTTGGGATATGTCAAAGTCTGGTTAAAAGTGAGAACAGTGTTCCTTTTCTCCGTAGAAGCTTTACTTTGAAAGATAATCACGATCATTTGAAAGTCAGTGAATTTCATGAAATGCTTTTGTGAGAAACGCACATGTGTTACTCTGAAATGAGAAGCGTCTGTTTGGGATATGTCAAAGTCTGGTTAAAAGTGAGAACAGTGTTCCTTTTCTCCGTAGAAGCTTTACTTTGAAAGATAATCACGATCATTTGAAAGTCAGTGAATTTCATGAAATGCTTTTGTGAGAAACGCACATGTGTTACTCTGAAATGAGAAGCGTCTGTTTGGGATATGTCAAAGTCTGGTTAAAAGTGAGAACAGTGTTCCTTTTCTCCGTAGAAGCTTTACTTTGAAAGATAATCACGATCATTTGAAAGTCAGTGAATTTCATGAAATGCTTTTGTGAGAAACGCACATGTGTTACTCTGAAATGAGAAGCGTCTGTTTGGGATATGTCAAAGTATGGTTAAAAGTGAGAACAGTGTTCCTTTTCTCCGTAGAAGCTTTACTTTGAAAGATAATCACGATCATTTGAAAGTCAGTGAATTTCATGAAATGCTTTTGTGAGAAACGCACATGTGTTACTCTGAAATGAGAAGCGTCTGTTTGGGATATGTCAAAGTATGGTTAAAAGTGAGAACAGTGTTCCTTTTCTCCGTAGAAGCTTTACTTTGAAAGATAATCACGATCATTTGAAAGTCAGTGAATTTCATGAAATGCTTTTGTGAGAAACGCACATGTGTTACTCTGAAATGAGAAGCGTCTGTTTGGGATATGTCAAAGTATGGTTAAAAGTGAGAACAGTGTTCCTTTTCTCCGTAGAAGCTTTACTTTGAAAGATAATCACGATCATTTGAAAGTCAGTGAATTTCATGAAATGCTTTTGTGAGAAACGCACATGTGTTACTCTGAAATGAGAAGCGTCTGTTTGGGATATGTCAAAGTATGGTTAAAAGTGAGAACAGTGTTCCTTTTCTCCGTAGAAGCTTTACTTTGAAAGATAATCACGATCATTTGAAAGTCAGTGAATTTCATGAAATGCTTTTGTGAGAAACGCACATGTGTTACTCTGAAATGAGAAGCGTCTGTTTGGGATATGTCAAAGTATGGTTAAAAGTGAGAACAGTGTTCCTTTTCTCCGTAGAAGCTTTACTTTGAAAGATAATCACGATCATTTGAAAGTCAGTGAATTTCATGAAATGCTTTTGTGAGAAACGCACATGTGTTACTCTGAAATGAGAAGCGTCTGTTTGGGATATGTCAAAGTATGGTTAAAAGTGAGAACAGTGTTCCTTTTCTCCGTAGAAGCTTTACTTTGAAAGATAATCACGATCATTTGAAAGTCAGTGAATTTCATGAAATGCTTTTGTGAGAAACGCACATGTGTTACTCTGAAATGAGAAGCGTCTGTTTGGGATATGTCAAAGTATGGTTAAAAGTGAGAACAGTGTTCCTTTTCTCCGTAGAAGCTTTACTTTGAAAGATAATCACGATCATTTGAAAGTCAGTGAATTTCATGAAATGCTTTTGTGAGAAACGCACATGTGTTACTCTGAAATGAGAAGCGTCTGTTTGGGATATGTCAAAGTCTGGTTAAAAGTGAGAACAGTGTTCCTTTTCTCCGTAGAAGCTTTACTTTGAAAGATAATCACGATCATTTGAAAGTCAGTGAATTTCATGAAATGCTTTTGTGAGAAACGCACATGTGTTACTCTGAAATGAGAAGCGTCTGTTTGGGATATGTCAAAGTCTGGTTAAAAGTGAGAACAGTGTTCCTTTTCTCCGTAGAAGCTTTACTTTGAAAGATAATCACGATCATTTGAAAGTCAGTGAATTTCATGAAATGCTTTTGTGAGAAACGCACATGTGTTACTCTGAAATGAGAAGCGTCTGTTTGGGATATGTCAAAGTCTGGTTAAAAGTGAGAACAGTGTTCCTTTTCTCCGTAGAAGCTTTACTTTGAAAGATAATCACGATCATTTGAAAGTCAGTGAATTTCATGAAATGCTTTTGTGAGAAACGCACATGTGTTACTCTGAAATGAGAAGCGTCTGTTTGGGATATGTCAAAGTCTGGTTAAAAGTGAGAACAGTGTTCCTTTTCTCCGTAGAAGCTTTACTTTGAAAGATAATCACGATCATTTGAAAGTCAGTGAATTTCATGAAATGCTTTTGTGAGAAACGCACATGTGTTACTCTGAAATGAGAAGCGTCTGTTTGGGATATGTCAAAGTATGGTTAAAAGTGAGAACAGTGTTCCTTTTCTCCGTAGAAGCTTTACTTTGAAAGATAATCACGATCATTTGAAAGTCAGTGAATTTCATGAAATGCTTTTGTGAGAAACGCACATGTGTTACTCTGAAATGAGAAGCGTCTGTTTGGGATATGTCAAAGTATGGTTAAAAGTGAGAACAGTGTTCCTTTTCTCCGTAGAAGCTTTACTTTGAAAGATAATCACGATCATTTGAAAGTCAGTGAATTTCATGAAATGCTTTTGTGAGAAACGCACATGTGTTACTCTGAAATGAGAAGCGTCTGTTTGGGATATGTCAAAGTATGGTTAAAAGTGAGAACAGTGTTCCTTTTCTCCGTAGAAGCTTTACTTTGAAAGATAATCACGATCATTTGAAAGTCAGTGAATTTCATGAAATGCTTTTGTGAGAAACGCACATGTGTTACTCTGAAATGAGAAGCGTCTGTTTGGGATATGTCAAAGTATGGTTAAAAGTGAGAACAGTGTTCCTTTTCTCCGTAGAAGCTTTACTTTGAAAGATAATCACGATCATTTGAAAGTCAGTGAATTTCATGAAATGCTTTTGTGAGAAACGCACATGTGTTACTCTGAAATGAGAAGCGTCTGTTTGGGATATGTCAAAGTCTGGTTAAAAGTGAGAACAGTGTTCCTTTTCTCCGTAGAAGCTTTACTTTGAAAGATAATCACGATCATTTGAAAGTCAGTGAATTTCATGAAATGCTTTTGTGAGAAACGCACATGTGTTACTCTGAAATGAGAAGCGTCTGTTTGGGATATGTCAAAGTCTGGTTAAAAGTGAGAACAGTGTTCCTTTTCTCCGTAGAAGCTTTACTTTGAAAGATAATCACGATCATTTGAAAGTCAGTGAATTTCATGAAATGCTTTTGTGAGAAACGCACATGTGTTACTCTGAAATGAGAAGCGTCTGTTTGGGATATGTCAAAGTATGGTTAAAAGTGAGAACAGTGTTCCTTTTCTCCGTAGAAGCTTTACTTTGAAAGATAATCACGATCATTTGAAAGTCAGTGAATTTCATGAAATGCTTTTGTGAGAAACGCACATGTGTTACTCTGAAATGAGAAGCGTCTGTTTGGGATATGTCAAAGTATGGTTAAAAGTGAGAACAGTGTTCCTTTTCTCCGTAGAAGCTTTACTTTGAAAGATAATCACGATCATTTGAAAGTCAGTGAATTTCATGAAATGCTTTTGTGAGAAACGCACATGTGTTACTCTGAAATGAGAAGCGTCTGTTTGGGATATGTCAAAGTATGGTTAAAAGTGAGAACAGTGTTCCTTTTCTCCGTAGAAGCTTTACTTTGAAAGATAATCACGATCATTTGAAAGTCAGTGAATTTCATGAAATGCTTTTGTGAGAAACGCACATGTGTTACTCTGAAATGAGAAGCGTCTGTTTGGGATATGTCAAAGTATGGTTAAAAGTGAGAACAGTGTTCCTTTTCTCCGTAGAAGCTTTACTTTGAAAGATAATCACGATCATTTGAAAGTCAGTGAATTTCATGAAATGCTTTTGTGAGAAACGCACATGTGTTACTCTGAAATGAGAAGCGTCTGTTTGGGATATGTCAAAGTATGGTTAAAAGTGAGAACAGTGTTCCTTTTCTCCGTAGAAGCTTTACTTTGAAAGATAATCACGATCATTTGAAAGTCAGTGAATTTCATGAAATGCTTTTGTGAGAAACGCACATGTGTTACTCTGAAATGAGAAGCGTCTGTTTGGGATATGTCAAAGTATGGTTAAAAGTGAGAACAGTGTTCCTTTTCTCCGTAGAAGCTTTACTTTGAAAGATAATCACGATCATTTGAAAGTCAGTGAATTTCATGAAATGCTTTTGTGAGAAACGCACATGTGTTACTCTGAAATGAGAAGCGTCTGTTTGGGATATGTCAAAGTATGGTTAAAAGTGAGAACAGTGTTCCTTTTCTCCGTAGAAGCTTTACTTTGAAAGATAATCACGATCATTTGAAAGTCAGTGAATTTCATGAAATGCTTTTGTGAGAAACGCACATGTGTTACTCTGAAATGAGAAGCGTCTGTTTGGGATATGTCAAAGTATGGTTAAAAGTGAGAACAGTGTTCCTTTTCTCCGTAGAAGCTTTACTTTGAAAGATAATCACGATCATTTGAAAGTCAGTGAATTTCATGAAATGCTTTTGTGAGAAACGCACATGTGTTACTCTGAAATGAGAAGCGTCTGTTTGGGATATGTCAAAGTCTGGTTAAAAGTGAGAACAGTGTTCCTTTTCTCCGTAGAAGCTTTACTTTGAAAGATAATCACGATCATTTGAAAGTCAGTGAATTTCATGAAATGCTTTTGTGAGAAACGCACATGTGTTACTCTGAAATGAGAAGCGTCTGTTTGGGATATGTCAAAGTATGGTTAAAAGTGAGAACAGTGTTCCTTTTCTCCGTAGAAGCTTTACTTTGAAAGATAATCACGATCATTTGAAAGTCAGTGAATTTCATGAAATGCTTTTGTGAGAAACGCACATGTGTTACTCTGAAATGAGAAGCGTCTGTTTGGGATATGTCAAAGTATGGTTAAAAGTGAGAACAGTGTTCCTTTTCTCCGTAGAAGCTTTACTTTGAAAGATAATCACGATCATTTGAAAGTCAGTGAATTTCATGAAATGCTTTTGTGAGAAACGCACATGTGTTACTCTGAAATGAGAAGCGTCTGTTTGGGATATGTCAAAGTATGGTTAAAAGTGAGAACAGTGTTCCTTTTCTCCGTAGAAGCTTTACTTTGAAAGATAATCACGATCATTTGAAAGTCAGTGAATTTCATGAAATGCTTTTGTGAGAAACGCACATGTGTTACTCTGAAATGAGAAGCGTCTGTTTGGGATATGTCAAAGTATGGTTAAAAGTGAGAACAGTGTTCCTTTTCTCCGTAGAAGCTTTACTTTGAAAGATAATCACGATCATTTGAAAGTCAGTGAATTTCATGAAATGCTTTTGTGAGAAACGCACATGTGTTACTCTGAAATGAGAAGCGTCTGTTTGGGATATGTCAAAGTATGGTTAAAAGTGAGAACAGTGTTCCTTTTCTCCGTAGAAGCTTTACTTTGAAAGATAATCACGATCATTTGAAAGTCAGTGAATTTCATGAAATGCTTTTGTGAGAAACGCACATGTGTTACTCTGAAATGAGAAGCGTCTGTTTGGGATATGTCAAAGTATGGTTAAAAGTGAGAACAGTGTTCCTTTTCTCCGTAGAAGCTTTACTTTGAAAGATAATCACGATCATTTGAAAGTCAGTGAATTTCATGAAATGCTTTTGTGAGAAACGCACATGTGTTACTCTGAAATGAGAAGCGTCTGTTTGGGATATGTCAAAGTATGGTTAAAAGTGAGAACAGTGTTCCTTTTCTCCGTAGAAGCTTTACTTTGAAAGATAATCACGATCATTTGAAAGTCAGTGAATTTCATGAAATGCTTTTGTGAGAAACGCACATGTGTTACTCTGAAATGAGAAGCGTCTGTTTGGGATATGTCAAAGTATGGTTAAAAGTGAGAACAGTGTTCCTTTTCTCCGTAGAAGCTTTACTTTGAAAGATAATCACGATCATTTGAAAGTCAGTGAATTTCATGAAATGCTTTTGTGAGAAACGCACATGTGTTACTCTGAAATGAGAAGCGTCTGTTTGGGATATGTCAAAGTATGGTTAAAAGTGAGAACAGTGTTCCTTTTCTCCGTAGAAGCTTTACTTTGAAAGATAATCACGATCATTTGAAAGTCAGTGAATTTCATGAAATGCTTTTGTGAGAAACGCACATGTGTTACTCTGAAATGAGAAGCGTCTGTTTGGGATATGTCAAAGTCTGGTTAAAAGTGAGAACAGTGTTCCTTTTCTCCGTAGAAGCTTTACTTTGAAAGATAATCACGATCATTTGAAAGTCAGTGAATTTCATGAAATGCTTTTGTGAGAAACGCACATGTGTTACTCTGAAATGAGAAGCGTCTGTTTGGGATATGTCAAAGTCTGGTTAAAAGTGAGAACAGTGTTCCTTTTCTCCGTAGAAGCTTTACTTTGAAAGATAATCACGATCATTTGAAAGTCAGTGAATTTCATGAAATGCTTTTGTGAGAAACGCACATGTGTTACTCTGAAATGAGAAGCGTCTGTTTGGGATATGTCAAAGTCTGGTTAAAAGTGAGAACAGTGTTCCTTTTCTCCGTAGAAGCTTTACTTTGAAAGATAATCACGATCATTTGAAAGTCAGTGAATTTCATGAAATGCTTTTGTGAGAAACGCACATGTGTTACTCTGAAATGAGAAGCGTCTGTTTGGGATATGTCAAAGTCTGGTTAAAAGTGAGAACAGTGTTCCTTTTCTCCGTAGAAGCTTTACTTTGAAAGATAATCACGATCATTTGAAAGTCAGTGAATTTCATGAAATGCTTTTGTGAGAAACGCACATGTGTTACTCTGAAATGAGAAGCGTCTGTTTGGGATATGTCAAAGTCTGGTTAAAAGTGAGAACAGTGTTCCTTTTCTCCGTAGAAGCTTTACTTTGAAAGATAATCACGATCATTTGAAAGTCAGTGAATTTCATGAAATGCTTTTGTGAGAAACGCACATGTGTTACTCTGAAATGAGAAGCGTCTGTTTGGGATATGTCAAAGTATGGTTAAAAGTGAGAACAGTGTTCCTTTTCTCCGTAGAAGCTTTACTTTGAAAGATAATCACGATCATTTGAAAGTCAGTGAATTTCATGAAATGCTTTTGTGAGAAACGCACATGTGTTACTCTGAAATGAGAAGCGTCTGTTTGGGATATGTCAAAGTATGGTTAAAAGTGAGAACAGTGTTCCTTTTCTCCGTAGAAGCTTTACTTTGAAAGATAATCACGATCATTTGAAAGTCAGTGAATTTCATGAAATGCTTTTGTGAGAAACGCACATGTGTTACTCTGAAATGAGAAGCGTCTGTTTGGGATATGTCAAAGTATGGTTAAAAGTGAGAACAGTGTTCCTTTTCTCCGTAGAAGCTTTACTTTGAAAGATAATCACGATCATTTGAAAGTCAGTGAATTTCATGAAATGCTTTTGTGAGAAACGCACATGTGTTACTCTGAAATGAGAAGCGTCTGTTTGGGATATGTCAAAGTATGGTTAAAAGTGAGAACAGTGTTCCTTTTCTCCGTAGAAGCTTTACTTTGAAAGATAATCACGATCATTTGAAAGTCAGTGAATTTCATGAAATGCTTTTGTGAGAAACGCACATGTGTTACTCTGAAATGAGAAGCGTCTGTTTGGGATATGTCAAAGTATGGTTAAAAGTGAGAACAGTGTTCCTTTTCTCCGTAGAAGCTTTACTTTGAAAGATAATCACGATCATTTGAAAGTCAGTGAATTTCATGAAATGCTTTTGTGAGAAACGCACATGTGTTACTCTGAAATGAGAAGCGTCTGTTTGGGATATGTCAAAGTATGGTTAAAAGTGAGAACAGTGTTCCTTTTCTCCGTAGAAGCTTTACTTTGAAAGATAATCACGATCATTTGAAAGTCAGTGAATTTCATGAAATGCTTTTGTGAGAAACGCACATGTGTTACTCTGAAATGAGAAGCGTCTGTTTGGGATATGTCAAAGTATGGTTAAAAGTGAGAACAGTGTTCCTTTTCTCCGTAGAAGCTTTACTTTGAAAGATAATCACGATCATTTGAAAGTCAGTGAATTTCATGAAATGCTTTTGTGAGAAACGCACATGTGTTACTCTGAAATGAGAAGCGTCTGTTTGGGATATGTCAAAGTATGGTTAAAAGTGAGAACAGTGTTCCTTTTCTCCGTAGAAGCTTTACTTTGAAAGATAATCACGATCATTTGAAAGTCAGTGAATTTCATGAAATGCTTTTGTGAGAAACGCACATGTGTTACTCTGAAATGAGAAGCGTCTGTTTGGGATATGTCAAAGTATGGTTAAAAGTGAGAACAGTGTTCCTTTTCTCCGTAGAAGCTTTACTTTGAAAGATAATCACGATCATTTGAAAGTCAGTGAATTTCATGAAATGCTTTTGTGAGAAACGCACATGTGTTACTCTGAAATGAGAAGCGTCTGTTTGGGATATGTCAAAGTATGGTTAAAAGTGAGAACAGTGTTCCTTTTCTCCGTAGAAGCTTTACTTTGAAAGATAATCACGATCATTTGAAAGTCAGTGAATTTCATGAAATGCTTTTGTGAGAAACGCACATGTGTTACTCTGAAATGAGAAGCGTCTGTTTGGGATATGTCAAAGTATGGTTAAAAGTGAGAACAGTGTTCCTTTTCTCCGTAGAAGCTTTACTTTGAAAGATAATCACGATCATTTGAAAGTCAGTGAATTTCATGAAATGCTTTTGTGAGAAACGCACATGTGTTACTCTGAAATGAGAAGCGTCTGTTTGGGATATGTCAAAGTATGGTTAAAAGTGAGAACAGTGTTCCTTTTCTCCGTAGAAGCTTTACTTTGAAAGATAATCACGATCATTTGAAAGTCAGTGAATTTCATGAAATGCTTTTGTGAGAAACGCACATGTGTTACTCTGAAATGAGAAGCGTCTGTTTGGGATATGTCAAAGTATGGTTAAAAGTGAGAACAGTGTTCCTTTTCTCCGTAGAAGCTTTACTTTGAAAGATAATCACGATCATTTGAAAGTCAGTGAATTTCATGAAATGCTTTTGTGAGAAACGCACATGTGTTACTCTGAAATGAGAAGCGTCTGTTTGGGATATGTCAAAGTATGGTTAAAAGTGAGAACAGTGTTCCTTTTCTCCGTAGAAGCTTTACTTTGAAAGATAATCACGATCATTTGAAAGTCAGTGAATTTCATGAAATGCTTTTGTGAGAAACGCACATGTGTTACTCTGAAATGAGAAGCGTCTGTTTGGGATATGTCAAAGTATGGTTAAAAGTGAGAACAGTGTTCCTTTTCTCCGTAGAAGCTTTACTTTGAAAGATAATCACGATCATTTGAAAGTCAGTGAATTTCATGAAATGCTTTTGTGAGAAACGCACATGTGTTACTCTGAAATGAGAAGCGTCTGTTTGGGATATGTCAAAGTATGGTTAAAAGTGAGAACAGTGTTCCTTTTCTCCGTAGAAGCTTTACTTTGAAAGATAATCACGATCATTTGAAAGTCAGTGAATTTCATGAAATGCTTTTGTGAGAAACGCACATGTGTTACTCTGAAATGAGAAGCGTCTGTTTGGGATATGTCAAAGTATGGTTAAAAGTGAGAACAGTGTTCCTTTTCTCCGTAGAAGCTTTACTTTGAAAGATAATCACGATCATTTGAAAGTCAGTGAATTTCATGAAATGCTTTTGTGAGAAACGCACATGTGTTACTCTGAAATGAGAAGCGTCTGTTTGGGATATGTCAAAGTCTGGTTAAAAGTGAGAACAGTGTTCCTTTTCTCCGTAGAAGCTTTACTTTGAAAGATAATCACGATCATTTGAAAGTCAGTGAATTTCATGAAATGCTTTTGTGAGAAACGCACATGTGTTACTCTGAAATGAGAAGCGTCTGTTTGGGATATGTCAAAGTCTGGTTAAAAGTGAGAACAGTGTTCCTTTTCTCCGTAGAAGCTTTACTTTGAAAGATAATCACGATCATTTGAAAGTCAGTGAATTTCATGAAATGCTTTTGTGAGAAACGCACATGTGTTACTCTGAAATGAGAAGCGTCTGTTTGGGATATGTCAAAGTATGGTTAAAAGTGAGAACAGTGTTCCTTTTCTCCGTAGAAGCTTTACTTTGAAAGATAATCACGATCATTTGAAAGTCAGTGAATTTCATGAAATGCTTTTGTGAGAAACGCACATGTGTTACTCTGAAATGAGAAGCGTCTGTTTGGGATATGTCAAAGTATGGTTAAAAGTGAGAACAGTGTTCCTTTTCTCCGTAGAAGCTTTACTTTGAAAGATAATCACGATCATTTGAAAGTCAGTGAATTTCATGAAATGCTTTTGTGAGAAACGCACATGTGTTACTCTGAAATGAGAAGCGTCTGTTTGGGATATGTCAAAGTATGGTTAAAAGTGAGAACAGTGTTCCTTTTCTCCGTAGAAGCTTTACTTTGAAAGATAATCACGATCATTTGAAAGTCAGTGAATTTCATGAAATGCTTTTGTGAGAAACGCACATGTGTTACTCTGAAATGAGAAGCGTCTGTTTGGGATATGTCAAAGTATGGTTAAAAGTGAGAACAGTGTTCCTTTTCTCCGTAGAAGCTTTACTTTGAAAGATAATCACGATCATTTGAAAGTCAGTGAATTTCATGAAATGCTTTTGTGAGAAACGCACATGTGTTACTCTGAAATGAGAAGCGTCTGTTTGGGATATGTCAAAGTATGGTTAAAAGTGAGAACAGTGTTCCTTTTCTCCGTAGAAGCTTTACTTTGAAAGATAATCACGATCATTTGAAAGTCAGTGAATTTCATGAAATGCTTTTGTGAGAAACGCACATGTGTTACTCTGAAATGAGAAGCGTCTGTTTGGGATATGTCAAAGTATGGTTAAAAGTGAGAACAGTGTTCCTTTTCTCCGTAGAAGCTTTACTTTGAAAGATAATCACGATCATTTGAAAGTCAGTGAATTTCATGAAATGCTTTTGTGAGAAACGCACATGTGTTACTCTGAAATGAGAAGCGTCTGTTTGGGATATGTCAAAGTATGGTTAAAAGTGAGAACAGTGTTCCTTTTCTCCGTAGAAGCTTTACTTTGAAAGATAATCACGATCATTTGAAAGTCAGTGAATTTCATGAAATGCTTTTGTGAGAAACGCACATGTGTTACTCTGAAATGAGAAGCGTCTGTTTGGGATATGTCAAAGTATGGTTAAAAGTGAGAACAGTGTTCCTTTTCTCCGTAGAAGCTTTACTTTGAAAGATAATCACGATCATTTGAAAGTCAGTGAATTTCATGAAATGCTTTTGTGAGAAACGCACATGTGTTACTCTGAAATGAGAAGCGTCTGTTTGGGATATGTCAAAGTCTGGTTAAAAGTGAGAACAGTGTTCCTTTTCTCCGTAGAAGCTTTACTTTGAAAGATAATCACGATCATTTGAAAGTCAGTGAATTTCATGAAATGCTTTTGTGAGAAACGCACATGTGTTACTCTGAAATGAGAAGCGTCTGTTTGGGATATGTCAAAGTCTGGTTAAAAGTGAGAACAGTGTTCCTTTTCTCCGTAGAAGCTTTACTTTGAAAGATAATCACGATCATTTGAAAGTCAGTGAATTTCATGAAATGCTTTTGTGAGAAACGCACATGTGTTACTCTGAAATGAGAAGCGTCTGTTTGGGATATGTCAAAGTATGGTTAAAAGTGAGAACAGTGTTCCTTTTCTCCGTAGAAGCTTTACTTTGAAAGATAATCACGATCATTTGAAAGTCAGTGAATTTCATGAAATGCTTTTGTGAGAAACGCACATGTGTTACTCTGAAATGAGAAGCGTCTGTTTGGGATATGTCAAAGTATGGTTAAAAGTGAGAACAGTGTTCCTTTTCTCCGTAGAAGCTTTACTTTGAAAGATAATCACGATCATTTGAAAGTCAGTGAATTTCATGAAATGCTTTTGTGAGAAACGCACATGTGTTACTCTGAAATGAGAAGCGTCTGTTTGGGATATGTCAAAGTATGGTTAAAAGTGAGAACAGTGTTCCTTTTCTCCGTAGAAGCTTTACTTTGAAAGATAATCACGATCATTTGAAAGTCAGTGAATTTCATGAAATGCTTTTGTGAGAAACGCACATGTGTTACTCTGAAATGAGAAGCGTCTGTTTGGGATATGTCAAAGTATGGTTAAAAGTGAGAACAGTGTTCCTTTTCTCCGTAGAAGCTTTACTTTGAAAGATAATCACGATCATTTGAAAGTCAGTGAATTTCATGAAATGCTTTTGTGAGAAACGCACATGTGTTACTCTGAAATGAGAAGCGTCTGTTTGGGATATGTCAAAGTATGGTTAAAAGTGAGAACAGTGTTCCTTTTCTCCGTAGAAGCTTTACTTTGAAAGATAATCACGATCATTTGAAAGTCAGTGAATTTCATGAAATGCTTTTGTGAGAAACGCACATGTGTTACTCTGAAATGAGAAGCGTCTGTTTGGGATATGTCAAAGTATGGTTAAAAGTGAGAACAGTGTTCCTTTTCTCCGTAGAAGCTTTACTTTGAAAGATAATCACGATCATTTGAAAGTCAGTGAATTTCATGAAATGCTTTTGTGAGAAACGCACATGTGTTACTCTGAAATGAGAAGCGTCTGTTTGGGATATGTCAAAGTATGGTTAAAAGTGAGAACAGTGTTCCTTTTCTCCGTAGAAGCTTTACTTTGAAAGATAATCACGATCATTTGAAAGTCAGTGAATTTCATGAAATGCTTTTGTGAGAAACGCACATGTGTTACTCTGAAATGAGAAGCGTCTGTTTGGGATATGTCAAAGTATGGTTAAAAGTGAGAACAGTGTTCCTTTTCTCCGTAGAAGCTTTACTTTGAAAGATAATCACGATCATTTGAAAGTCAGTGAATTTCATGAAATGCTTTTGTGAGAAACGCACATGTGTTACTCTGAAATGAGAAGCGTCTGTTTGGGATATGTCAAAGTCTGGTTAAAAGTGAGAACAGTGTTCCTTTTCTCCGTAGAAGCTTTACTTTGAAAGATAATCACGATCATTTGAAAGTCAGTGAATTTCATGAAATGCTTTTGTGAGAAACGCACATGTGTTACTCTGAAATGAGAAGCGTCTGTTTGGGATATGTCAAAGTATGGTTAAAAGTGAGAACAGTGTTCCTTTTCTCCGTAGAAGCTTTACTTTGAAAGATAATCACGATCATTTGAAAGTCAGTGAATTTCATGAAATGCTTTTGTGAGAAACGCACATGTGTTACTCTGAAATGAGAAGCGTCTGTTTGGGATATGTCAAAGTATGGTTAAAAGTGAGAACAGTGTTCCTTTTCTCCGTAGAAGCTTTACTTTGAAAGATAATCACGATCATTTGAAAGTCAGTGAATTTCATGAAATGCTTTTGTGAGAAACGCACATGTGTTACTCTGAAATGAGAAGCGTCTGTTTGGGATATGTCAAAGTATGGTTAAAAGTGAGAACAGTGTTCCTTTTCTCCGTAGAAGCTTTACTTTGAAAGATAATCACGATCATTTGAAAGTCAGTGAATTTCATGAAATGCTTTTGTGAGAAACGCACATGTGTTACTCTGAAATGAGAAGCGTCTGTTTGGGATATGTCAAAGTATGGTTAAAAGTGAGAACAGTGTTCCTTTTCTCCGTAGAAGCTTTACTTTGAAAGATAATCACGATCATTTGAAAGTCAGTGAATTTCATGAAATGCTTTTGTGAGAAACGCACATGTGTTACTCTGAAATGAGAAGCGTCTGTTTGGGATATGTCAAAGTATGGTTAAAAGTGAGAACAGTGTTCCTTTTCTCCGTAGAAGCTTTACTTTGAAAGATAATCACGATCATTTGAAAGTCAGTGAATTTCATGAAATGCTTTTGTGAGAAACGCACATGTGTTACTCTGAAATGAGAAGCGTCTGTTTGGGATATGTCAAAGTATGGTTAAAAGTGAGAACAGTGTTCCTTTTCTCCGTAGAAGCTTTACTTTGAAAGATAATCACGATCATTTGAAAGTCAGTGAATTTCATGAAATGCTTTTGTGAGAAACGCACATGTGTTACTCTGAAATGAGAAGCGTCTGTTTGGGATATGTCAAAGTATGGTTAAAAGTGAGAACAGTGTTCCTTTTCTCCGTAGAAGCTTTACTTTGAAAGATAATCACGATCATTTGAAAGTCAGTGAATTTCATGAAATGCTTTTGTGAGAAACGCACATGTGTTACTCTGAAATGAGAAGCGTCTGTTTGGGATATGTCAAAGTATGGTTAAAAGTGAGAACAGTGTTCCTTTTCTCCGTAGAAGCTTTACTTTGAAAGATAATCACGATCATTTGAAAGTCAGTGAATTTCATGAAATGCTTTTGTGAGAAACGCACATGTGTTACTCTGAAATGAGAAGCGTCTGTTTGGGATATGTCAAAGTATGGTTAAAAGTGAGAACAGTGTTCCTTTTCTCCGTAGAAGCTTTACTTTGAAAGATAATCACGATCATTTGAAAGTCAGTGAATTTCATGAAATGCTTTTGTGAGAAACGCACATGTGTTACTCTGAAATGAGAAGCGTCTGTTTGGGATATGTCAAAGTATGGTTAAAAGTGAGAACAGTGTTCCTTTTCTCCGTAGAAGCTTTACTTTGAAAGATAATCACGATCATTTGAAAGTCAGTGAATTTCATGAAATGCTTTTGTGAGAAACGCACATGTGTTACTCTGAAATGAGAAGCGTCTGTTTGGGATATGTCAAAGTCTGGTTAAAAGTGAGAACAGTGTTCCTTTTCTCCGTAGAAGCTTTACTTTGAAAGATAATCACGATCATTTGAAAGTCAGTGAATTTCATGAAATGCTTTTGTGAGAAACGCACATGTGTTACTCTGAAATGAGAAGCGTCTGTTTGGGATATGTCAAAGTATGGTTAAAAGTGAGAACAGTGTTCCTTTTCTCCGTAGAAGCTTTACTTTGAAAGATAATCACGATCATTTGAAAGTCAGTGAATTTCATGAAATGCTTTTGTGAGAAACGCACATGTGTTACTCTGAAATGAGAAGCGTCTGTTTGGGATATGTCAAAGTCTGGTTAAAAGTGAGAACAGTGTTCCTTTTCTCCGTAGAAGCTTTACTTTGAAAGATAATCACGATCATTTGAAAGTCAGTGAATTTCATGAAATGCTTTTGTGAGAAACGCACATGTGTTACTCTGAAATGAGAAGCGTCTGTTTGGGATATGTCAAAGTATGGTTAAAAGTGAGAACAGTGTTCCTTTTCTCCGTAGAAGCTTTACTTTGAAAGATAATCACGATCATTTGAAAGTCAGTGAATTTCATGAAATGCTTTTGTGAGAAACGCACATGTGTTACTCTGAAATGAGAAGCGTCTGTTTGGGATATGTCAAAGTATGGTTAAAAGTGAGAACAGTGTTCCTTTTCTCCGTAGAAGCTTTACTTTGAAAGATAATCACGATCATTTGAAAGTCAGTGAATTTCATGAAATGCTTTTGTGAGAAACGCACATGTGTTACTCTGAAATGAGAAGCGTCTGTTTGGGATATGTCAAAGTATGGTTAAAAGTGAGAACAGTGTTCCTTTTCTCCGTAGAAGCTTTACTTTGAAAGATAATCACGATCATTTGAAAGTCAGTGAATTTCATGAAATGCTTTTGTGAGAAACGCACATGTGTTACTCTGAAATGAGAAGCGTCTGTTTGGGATATGTCAAAGTCTGGTTAAAAGTGAGAACAGTGTTCCTTTTCTCCGTAGAAGCTTTACTTTGAAAGATAATCACGATCATTTGAAAGTCAGTGAATTTCATGAAATGCTTTTGTGAGAAACGCACATGTGTTACTCTGAAATGAGAAGCGTCTGTTTGGGATATGTCAAAGTATGGTTAAAAGTGAGAACAGTGTTCCTTTTCTCCGTAGAAGCTTTACTTTGAAAGATAATCACGATCATTTGAAAGTCAGTGAATTTCATGAAATGCTTTTGTGAGAAACGCACATGTGTTACTCTGAAATGAGAAGCGTCTGTTTGGGATATGTCAAAGTATGGTTAAAAGTGAGAACAGTGTTCCTTTTCTCCGTAGAAGCTTTACTTTGAAAGATAATCACGATCATTTGAAAGTCAGTGAATTTCATGAAATGCTTTTGTGAGAAACGCACATGTGTTACTCTGAAATGAGAAGCGTCTGTTTGGGATATGTCAAAGTCTGGTTAAAAGTGAGAACAGTGTTCCTTTTCTCCGTAGAAGCTTTACTTTGAAAGATAATCACGATCATTTGAAAGTCAGTGAATTTCATGAAATGCTTTTGTGAGAAACGCACATGTGTTACTCTGAAATGAGAAGCGTCTGTTTGGGATATGTCAAAGTATGGTTAAAAGTGAGAACAGTGTTCCTTTTCTCCGTAGAAGCTTTACTTTGAAAGATAATCACGATCATTTGAAAGTCAGTGAATTTCATGAAATGCTTTTGTGAGAAACGCACATGTGTTACTCTGAAATGAGAAGCGTCTGTTTGGGATATGTCAAAGTCTGGTTAAAAGTGAGAACAGTGTTCCTTTTCTCCGTAGAAGCTTTACTTTGAAAGATAATCACGATCATTTGAAAGTCAGTGAATTTCATGAAATGCTTTTGTGAGAAACGCACATGTGTTACTCTGAAATGAGAAGCGTCTGTTTGGGATATGTCAAAGTCTGGTTAAAAGTGAGAACAGTGTTCCTTTTCTCCGTAGAAGCTTTACTTTGAAAGATAATCACGATCATTTGAAAGTCAGTGAATTTCATGAAATGCTTTTGTGAGAAACGCACATGTGTTACTCTGAAATGAGAAGCGTCTGTTTGGGATATGTCAAAGTATGGTTAAAAGTGAGAACAGTGTTCCTTTTCTCCGTAGAAGCTTTACTTTGAAAGATAATCACGATCATTTGAAAGTCAGTGAATTTCATGAAATGCTTTTGTGAGAAACGCACATGTGTTACTCTGAAATGAGAAGCGTCTGTTTGGGATATGTCAAAGTATGGTTAAAAGTGAGAACAGTGTTCCTTTTCTCCGTAGAAGCTTTACTTTGAAAGATAATCACGATCATTTGAAAGTCAGTGAATTTCATGAAATGCTTTTGTGAGAAACGCACATGTGTTACTCTGAAATGAGAAGCGTCTGTTTGGGATATGTCAAAGTATGGTTAAAAGTGAGAACAGTGTTCCTTTTCTCCGTAGAAGCTTTACTTTGAAAGATAATCACGATCATTTGAAAGTCAGTGAATTTCATGAAATGCTTTTGTGAGAAACGCACATGTGTTACTCTGAAATGAGAAGCGTCTGTTTGGGATATGTCAAAGTCTGGTTAAAAGTGAGAACAGTGTTCCTTTTCTCCGTAGAAGCTTTACTTTGAAAGATAATCACGATCATTTGAAAGTCAGTGAATTTCATGAAATGCTTTTGTGAGAAACGCACATGTGTTACTCTGAAATGAGAAGCGTCTGTTTGGGATATGTCAAAGTATGGTTAAAAGTGAGAACAGTGTTCCTTTTCTCCGTAGAAGCTTTACTTTGAAAGATAATCACGATCATTTGAAAGTCAGTGAATTTCATGAAATGCTTTTGTGAGAAACGCACATGTGTTACTCTGAAATGAGAAGCGTCTGTTTGGGATATGTCAAAGTATGGTTAAAAGTGAGAACAGTGTTCCTTTTCTCCGTAGAAGCTTTACTTTGAAAGATAATCACGATCATTTGAAAGTCAGTGAATTTCATGAAATGCTTTTGTGAGAAACGCACATGTGTTACTCTGAAATGAGAAGCGTCTGTTTGGGATATGTCAAAGTATGGTTAAAAGTGAGAACAGTGTTCCTTTTCTCCGTAGAAGCTTTACTTTGAAAGATAATCACGATCATTTGAAAGTCAGTGAATTTCATGAAATGCTTTTGTGAGAAACGCACATGTGTTACTCTGAAATGAGAAGCGTCTGTTTGGGATATGTCAAAGTATGGTTAAAAGTGAGAACAGTGTTCCTTTTCTCCGTAGAAGCTTTACTTTGAAAGATAATCACGATCATTTGAAAGTCAGTGAATTTCATGAAATGCTTTTTGTGAGAAACGCACATGTGTTACTCTGAAATGAGAAGCGTCTGTTTGGGATATGTCAAAGTATGGTTAAAAGTGAGAACAGTGTTCCTTTTCTCCGTAGAAGCTTTACTTTGAAAGATAATCACGATCATTTGAAAGTCAGTGAATTTCATGAAATGCTTTTGTGAGAAACGCACATGTGTTACTCTGAAATGAGAAGCGTCTGTTTGGGATATGTCAAAGTATGGTTAAAAGTGAGAACAGTGTTCCTTTTCTCCGTAGAAGCTTTACTTTGAAAGATAATCACGATCATTTGAAAGTCAGTGAATTTCATGAAATGCTTTTGTGAGAAACGCACATGTGTTACTCTGAAATGAGAAGCGTCTGTTTGGGATATGTCAAAGTATGGTTAAAAGTGAGAACAGTGTTCCTTTTCTCCGTAGAAGCTTTACTTTGAAAGATAATCACGATCATTTGAAAGTCAGTGAATTTCATGAAATGCTTTTGTGAGAAACGCACATGTGTTACTCTGAAATGAGAAGCGTCTGTTTGGGATATGTCAAAGTCTGGTTAAAAGTGAGAACAGTGTTCCTTTTCTCCGTAGAAGCTTTACTTTGAAAGATAATCACGATCATTTGAAAGTCAGTGAATTTCATGAAATGCTTTTGTGAGAAACGCACATGTGTTACTCTGAAATGAGAAGCGTCTGTTTGGGATATGTCAAAGTATGGTTAAAAGTGAGAACAGTGTTCCTTTTCTCCGTAGAAGCTTTACTTTGAAAGATAATCACGATCATTTGAAAGTCAGTGAATTTCATGAAATGCTTTTGTGAGAAACGCACATGTGTTACTCTGAAATGAGAAGCGTCTGTTTGGGATATGTCAAAGTATGGTTAAAAGTGAGAACAGTGTTCCTTTTCTCCGTAGAAGCTTTACTTTGAAAGATAATCACGATCATTTGAAAGTCAGTGAATTTCATGAAATGCTTTTGTGAGAAACGCACATGTGTTACTCTGAAATGAGAAGCGTCTGTTTGGGATATGTCAAAGTCTGGTTAAAAGTGAGAACAGTGTTCCTTTTCTCCGTAGAAGCTTTACTTTGAAAGATAATCACGATCATTTGAAAGTCAGTGAATTTCATGAAATGCTTTTGTGAGAAACGCACATGTGTTACTCTGAAATGAGAAGCGTCTGTTTGGGATATGTCAAAGTCTGGTTAAAAGTGAGAACAGTGTTCCTTTTCTCCGTAGAAGCTTTACTTTGAAAGATAATCACGATCATTTGAAAGTCAGTGAATTTCATGAAATGCTTTTGTGAGAAACGCACATGTGTTACTCTGAAATGAGAAGCGTCTGTTTGGGATATGTCAAAGTATGGTTAAAAGTGAGAACAGTGTTCCTTTTCTCCGTAGAAGCTTTACTTTGAAAGATAATCACGATCATTTGAAAGTCAGTGAATTTCATGAAATGCTTTTGTGAGAAACGCACATGTGTTACTCTGAAATGAGAAGCGTCTGTTTGGGATATGTCAAAGTCTGGTTAAAAGTGAGAACAGTGTTCCTTTTCTCCGTAGAAGCTTTACTTTGAAAGATAATCACGATCATTTGAAAGTCAGTGAATTTCATGAAATGCTTTTGTGAGAAACGCACATGTGTTACTCTGAAATGAGAAGCGTCTGTTTGGGATATGTCAAAGTCTGGTTAAAAGTGAGAACAGTGTTCCTTTTCTCCGTAGAAGCTTTACTTTGAAAGATAATCACGATCATTTGAAAGTCAGTGAATTTCATGAAATGCTTTTGTGAGAAACGCACATGTGTTACTCTGAAATGAGAAGCGTCTGTTTGGGATATGTCAAAGTATGGTTAAAAGTGAGAACAGTGTTCCTTTTCTCCGTAGAAGCTTTACTTTGAAAGATAATCACGATCATTTGAAAGTCAGTGAATTTCATGAAATGCTTTTGTGAGAAACGCACATGTGTTACTCTGAAATGAGAAGCGTCTGTTTGGGATATGTCAAAGTATGGTTAAAAGTGAGAACAGTGTTCCTTTTCTCCGTAGAAGCTTTACTTTGAAAGATAATCACGATCATTTGAAAGTCAGTGAATTTCATGAAATGCTTTTGTGAGAAACGCACATGTGTTACTCTGAAATGAGAAGCGTCTGTTTGGGATATGTCAAAGTATGGTTAAAAGTGAGAACAGTGTTCCTTTTCTCCGTAGAAGCTTTACTTTGAAAGATAATCACGATCATTTGAAAGTCAGTGAATTTCATGAAATGCTTTTGTGAGAAACGCACATGTGTTACTCTGAAATGAGAAGCGTCTGTTTGGGATATGTCAAAGTATGGTTAAAAGTGAGAACAGTGTTCCTTTTCTCCGTAGAAGCTTTACTTTGAAAGATAATCACGATCATTTGAAAGTCAGTGAATTTCATGAAATGCTTTTGTGAGAAACGCACATGTGTTACTCTGAAATGAGAAGCGTCTGTTTGGGATATGTCAAAGTATGGTTAAAAGTGAGAACAGTGTTCCTTTTCTCCGTAGAAGCTTTACTTTGAAAGATAATCACGATCATTTGAAAGTCAGTGAATTTCATGAAATGCTTTTGTGAGAAACGCACATGTGTTACTCTGAAATGAGAAGCGTCTGTTTGGGATATGTCAAAGTATGGTTAAAAGTGAGAACAGTGTTCCTTTTCTCCGTAGAAGCTTTACTTTGAAAGATAATCACGATCATTTGAAAGTCAGTGAATTTCATGAAATGCTTTTGTGAGAAACGCACATGTGTTACTCTGAAATGAGAAGCGTCTGTTTGGGATATGTCAAAGTATGGTTAAAAGTGAGAACAGTGTTCCTTTTCTCCGTAGAAGCTTTACTTTGAAAGATAATCACGATCATTTGAAAGTCAGTGAATTTCATGAAATGCTTTTGTGAGAAACGCACATGTGTTACTCTGAAATGAGAAGCGTCTGTTTGGGATATGTCAAAGTATGGTTAAAAGTGAGAACAGTGTTCCTTTTCTCCGTAGAAGCTTTACTTTGAAAGATAATCACGATCATTTGAAAGTCAGTGAATTTCATGAAATGCTTTTGTGAGAAACGCACATGTGTTACTCTGAAATGAGAAGCGTCTGTTTGGGATATGTCAAAGTATGGTTAAAAGTGAGAACAGTGTTCCTTTTCTCCGTAGAAGCTTTACTTTGAAAGATAATCACGATCATTTGAAAGTCAGTGAATTTCATGAAATGCTTTTGTGAGAAACGCACATGTGTTACTCTGAAATGAGAAGCGTCTGTTTGGGATATGTCAAAGTCTGGTTAAAAGT
>CADCXT010005573.1:0-22733 GCA_902806775.1 Microtus agrestis
GTTGTAACCCCGTTCAATTTACGTATTGCTCATTTTCCCTTGCGATATGGCTAATATAAATAATAATGGAGGTGACAGCGTCAGCTCATTCCTGGACCCCCAATGGAGTAGCGTTAATAGATGATAAATCATATAGAATAATATAGCTATTGCTGTCTGCAAACTATTATTTTAAAGATTTTCTTTAGGACTAAATACAGATAACTTATGCCTATTCAAGGAAATTGAGACAATATATTATCATTCAGGAGGTGTATAGGTTTCTATCAAAGATTATAGCAATTTTATAAATTTGGCTCCCGCCAGTATATATATATATAGAAGACATTTTATACATATATCCATTTTATAAAGACCATTCAAACTAGTTTAATAAGATAATTTAAAGTTAATATAATCAATTGATTGCTTAAAATGCCAACAAAATTTAAAAAACAGTTCTTTAGACAAATATTGCTTAAAACCAAGTTTGAACAAATTGGAAATATACAATGTTTTGACTGGAAATTTGCTTAGTTGAAGATTCAATTTCTCCAAACTAATATATTACTATCATTTCAGATTGATATGACAGGCTTTCTTTTTTTAAGAAAAGTTTCTGGAGTTCCCAGTCACTTATTTTGGTGTTATACAGTTACTATGACGGGAAGTTCTAGGAGGATTTGATTACAATCACATAACACTTTCAGCACTAGAAAAGCAACAAGACTAGGAGGTGGATGGAAGGGAATTGTCAGAATGTTAGCAAATGTGGAATCTTGAAAATACGTATGAGAATCTACTAGTGCTGGCTTCATATACATTCATATAAAACAATTTTAACTTTAGAAGTTTCCCTACATGTGGACTAGTTCTCCGAGAGGACTAACTAAAAACCCAGCCAGATGTGGGCCCCCTCATGATTTGATCAAGTGTCCCGAGACAACTTTATTCATTATTGTACTCTTGAAGTTCCCATGAGTGTTTGATGGTAAGAGTGTATTGCTCAAAACACTGCTTTCATCCCACAGAGACACAGACAAGACCAGAGCACTTCCTTCCCGATGAAAGCTGGCTTTATAGTTCTTTCTTACTCAGGCTGCTGAAGGAAAGTCATCAAGAGTCTTACCCAGTTGTAGACCCATTGATGCAGTATATTTATGAGTTTCAGGAACATCTTTATGTTATGGTTTAATGCTCTGCTCCAAAGGATGAGACATGCCTACCAACGCAAATCTAGACAAGAACCCATGGTTAGAGGCTCATAAGATTGAACCCACTTTTATTATTTTGCTAAATGGACTCGGCATCATTCCCTCTAAACACACAGCAACTCTACTGCTCCAATGTGAATGCATCTTTCAGAGTTTTCAGTGGAGTTCCTTTTGCGAAATGGACAGAGGTTAATGTGCAAACTCACAGCAGCTAAGTACAGAGAATAGAATTTCTGTGGAGTACCAGTCACAAACATAGAATCTACTTCATTCCCAACACCAAGGCTCAGGGTTATATCTCAGAAGGGCGGAAAGATTGCAAGAGCCCAGAGGTTGTCCAGACCTAACAGGACTGCTAGCAGCAATTGTGACTGCCGGCACAAGCCAATTCCAGTCAATGTTCCAACTTTACAGGAAATGACTCACGAGTCCCCCACCCTGTCTGAGAAGACATTAATTGTTAACCCTCTAGAAAAATCAGAATGGTTGTCTTTAATGTACTTAGTGTTTAATAGGTCAACCATGATCCTGTGAAGATAGTCCTTTACTTATAAGAGCAGAAAATATTGAACTTATTGGGCTATTAAAAAATAAACACTAAGTTAGGAGGTAAGAGTAGATATGGAGAATTAGAAAGGGTGGGATGAGGTGGCATGGGGCTAAAAATGGGGTGAGAAAGCGTAGGAAGGGGAAAATCGGGGGAGCTTGGGGAATGGGATGGTTAGGATAAAGGAAGAGGTGGACACGGGAGTAGAAATATACCAGCTAATTAAAGGGGCCATCTCTTAGGGTTTGGTGAGAGACTGGACTCTAGAGGGGCTACTTTGGTGTCAGGAGATGTCCCCAGCTAGTATCTTGAGCAACTGAGAGGAAAGGGAACCTGGGCAGACCTATCCTATAGCCATACTAGTTAATATTTATATATCACCTTGAACGATGAGATAGAGACAGGGCCAAGTTTAGAGCACCCCACTGAGCTCTGGAGTCAAATGAGAGGCAGAGGAGGGAGAATGAACAAGGAAGTCAGGACAACGGGGATGCCCACCACTGTGACAGTGGAACTGATCACCAGGGAGCTCACGGGCCAGTGGGACTGGGACTGAATAAGCATAGGATGGAGACGGACTTTCTAGTATTAGCCGACAATGAGCTGATGACCAAGGACAATGGCTTTGAGTTTGGATCTGTCCACTTGAACTGGCTTTGTGGGACCTGTGCTGTTTGGATGCCCCTTCCTGGTCTCGGTGAAATTGGGAGGACCTTGGACTTCCATAGGGCAGGGAATCTGGACTGCTCCACCATTCTCAAGGAAGGAGGGAATGGAGTGAGAGGGCGCAGGAGAGGAAGAGGTAGGGGAGACGTGTAATACGAGGAGGGGGAGGAAATGGAATTTTTGCAACAACTAAAAAATAAAATAAACAGCAAAACCAAAAAGAAATGAAAAATAAAATAAAAAATAAAAGCTCTCCTTGGGCTAGGTGGTGGTGGTACGCCTTTAATCCCAGCACTCAGGAGGCGAAGGCAGGTGGATTTCTGTGAGTTCTAGTCAGCCTGGTCTACAATAGCTAGTTTCAGATGGTTTTATGGCTACTGAGCCACTGCTGAAAAACAAAGCAAAGGAAGCCCTCCCAGTTATTAAAAAAGAGAGGCAAGCAGTTACCAGAGATGAGAAGTAGGCAGTAGATTTGGAAGAGTTGGGAGTCAATATGTCAAAATATATTTGTGCAGATGGGGAATTCTCAAGCAATTAATAAAACACTATATTAAAAATAACGCCTCTTTTATATACCTGTATGCGTTTCCCAATATAACCTACACTTGTCTAGAACATCTTAATCGCACAGGTACTTAGTACTAGGAAATAGCACAATAAATAACCTCTCAATTATTCGAAACATCTTAAAGCTCAAACAAGCCTGCATTTTCTTCAACCATAGCCAATTCCACAATATCTAAGACCATCTCTGCATTTATCTTCTTTGTGGGACAGTCCAGGCTGATTACTTTAAGTCAAATTTTGCCACTTCTTAGCACCTCATATATCTTGCCATGGCTCCTTTTCCACTCATTTTCTCCCAGCCTGGCTCCTTTGAAGCAATGTTCATGGAGACCTGATCATCTTGAAGCAACAGTCAAAGGGTGTGCAGCCTAGAACACGGAGCTGAATTTGGCACTGGTGTTGCTGCCTCATCTCTAGTAAACCACAGAGTGTTCCCTATAAGAGAACTTCCCTCAAATACAGCCTAGGCTTTGCTGGCCAGAGACAGGAACCACGATTACAAATCAATTGCCTCCTTTTGGCTGGTCCCTAGAGCCAGGAGAGTCCAAACACACAAACACAGTTGACCACAGGAGAATGCCACCACATGCTCCCCTCACTCAAGCCATTGATGATTCAGGTACCAGGTTGGAATGGAAATTGTACCAGTGGTACAGAAAGGCCACTGTGGCCAAGTTTCTATAAAGTGGAATTAGGCATTGTAAGAGATTACAAGATCTGACATATTGCAGTACTACCTTTCAGCCCATACTTTGAGATGAGTACAGTACTTGGTGTGTTTTTTTCTGTCTGCTGAAATTCTTGGGACCGGAGTAGATCAGATCTAGCACTACACCATATGGCTTTGGAGAAAGAGGTAGCCACTGGTGAAGGCAGGGTAACTGCATTCATCACTTTTAGAAGAGATGATCTTAAAGTCATCCAGAGCTAGAAAAAGTCATCTTGACATTTCAAACCCTCCCAACCAAAAGAGGCTTGGAGCAGTATGAAATTCTCTGGGATGTGTAAGGCCGGCGGACTGTGATTTCATCATATTGGATTATCTCATCAAGTGGTCATTAGTTCGAGTCGTTTTGGGGCTCATAGACAATGAGATAATGCTTGTATGGACTATGCTTCTCATCATTCCTTTCTTCCTGGAAATGGCACTTTCACAAGATCTTTCATTCGTGTAGCTCGTATGGGAAAAAAGAAATAATTTTCTAAAAGCTCATGTTCAGCAGTGTCTAGTAAATTTAGACTGTCTGCTGCTCGGTATTAGATGATGGTTTAGGTATATTTCTTATGCCCCTACAAGGCAGACTCTCCAGCCTTAGTGAATCCACTGACCTCTTAGTTTTTAACAAATACTATCTTAACGTTTCACCTACAATCTCACCATCTTGTTCCCACTCACTCTTAGCCTACACTGTGCTACAATCCCCAAGTAGCTGTAAGACCACTTTCTGACATATTAACCACAGCAAGTGTTCAATAGAGCTACAGGATCTCGCTGAACAATAAACATTCCAATATTTTGAAATTATGATAGCAACTCATGAAAATTAGGAGCATGCCTGCTTCCAAGTACCTATGTCAAAATGTCTTGAGCATCCACATTATTCTGAATCCCATCTCTGGCATATTATCTAACTGCCCAGCTTAGATAGGGAATATAGAAGCTAGAGCAAGATAATGCATGCTCTCAGGAGGATACAGGTCTCAGGAGGGATACAGGTCTCAGGAGGGATCTAAAGTCTCAGGAAGTTTTAGCAGGTATCAGGAGAATGTAGATCTCGGGAGGGTCCAGGTCTCAGGAGGTTTGTGGAGTCTCACCAGAGAGGGATGTGGAGTCTCAGGAGGATCTAGGTCTCAGGAGGTTTTGTAGGTCTCAGGAGGTTTGTAGGTCTCAGGAGGGATCTAGGTCTCAGGAGGGTTTATAGGTCTCAGGAGGATATAAGTTTATTCATCATTTTCTACACAATATGTAGATGTTTCCTATACTTTGTTCACAGATCTGCGTAAACTGTGTGGCCGAGCAGATTAGGTTTCCCTGGCTGCAAGCAGAAGTCAGTGCTGACTTCTTCCAGAAATGCCCTTTGTGGTGGGATGACTCAGCTGGAAGGCCCTTTCTTCCTTTCCACCCTCCTTCCCTCCTCCTGTAGAAGATGGGCAGCAGCCAGAACTGCTTTGGGCCTGGGAGCAGTGAAGCCACACAGAATGAGACTTTTCATGAAGACTGTAGTTACAGTCACAGATGAATGAGTATAGCTAGGGAGTCGGAATTCTCACTCGCAGTGTTTTAGCTGCTAAGTTAGAGACACAAATCATGTCGAAAACTCAGCCCGCCGGCTGCTTTCAGACCTGTTTGTTGCCTGTGGCTGAGGCTTCCTGTGCACCCTCCTCAGGAAGCTGCCTACAGAGCCGTCAGGTGACATCCATGATCTGCTTCACAGAAATGCAGTGAAAATTTAAGATTGCTCGTGTGCAAGAGATTACGTTTCTATGTCTTCATGATCTGCAATATGCTTATCATATCTTATTTACTATTTAAAACTAATCCACAGAGAACACTTATCATAAATTGGAGCTGATCTTCAGCCTAAGAAACAAAACAAAAATTATTGCTTCTCTCTTTAGAGCATGGCATAATAAACAATGTTAAGTCACTCAGTCAATCCATCAAATATGGATAAGTAGTAACAACTCAGATGGTGGACAAATGATTGGACACTGAAAGTTAAGGTTCTAGCTAGCTTTACTAATACGAATAATCGCACAGATTCTTACGCATGATCAACTTGCCCCAAATCTGTAGCAAAGGACCTTATCATTAATCATGAAAACGCGCTGTGCTTAGACAGGCTTACTCCCAACTACAAGCTCTTAGACCTCAAACTAACCTGTCTCTAATAATCCTACATTCTGCCATGTGCCTCAATTTCCTCTGCTCCTGGACCCATGTGTCCAGCCTCCTTCTCAGAGCCTCCTGGCACAATCTGCATACCTATCGTCCTCCTCCTCTTCCTCTCTCATCCCCCGATCTCCTCCCTATCTTCTTCACTAATTCATTGGACATTTTAGCTCTGTATTACATGAGTCACAGCAGCTACGTCTTCAAACAATGCCCATCCCTAGCGATGGACCTAGCCAGAATACTGAAAAAACAAATTGCTATTTTGGCCAGGAGTCCAGTATAATAAATATAACCCAAAAAGATAACATGTATCTATCAGAATTACTTAACTATTAATAAAGTCATATTAATACTCTAAAATCCATTTATTAAAGAATAGTTTCCTTTTCATGCTAAAGGAGAAAGGGAAACATCATTAATCATCTGAAGAGTATTGTGCAAGAACCAAGCCTTTTCCTGATGCTGTGAGAACAGGGTCACTGCTTAATGGGCCAGCGGGTTTCCCTGACCACTAAATGGAGGATGACTTTCCTGAGCTGAAACAAACTGGATTTCAGCCAGCTGGCTATGTCCCTCAGCATTTATTGGTCTCTACATGATTCCAGACTAATTTCCCTAACGCAAGCTAAGAGGTATTTGAGTTCTTCTTTCACTGTTAGTCTCTTTTGCCTGCATAAATTTTAGATAAGATCATTTATACGGTAGATGGTAGACAAACGCAATTACACCTATCGAATTTTTACATCGAGGATAGTATACCATTTTCTAAACCCAGTGCAGATCCTTGTCTCCCATCCCTTAACCCAGAGAGAGCTGGGCGAGCCATCTCAGTTGAACATGGTAACCTATCTTAGGTAAGGAGTGCCGAACTCTGTCCCTCCAGAGAACCAGAATGCCAAATGACTACTTGCCAGACCAGAGGCTCCTCAAGCTCCTTTCCCCACTCCAGGACGCCAGCACCCAATTCCAGGCAGACATTAGAGTGCGATCTGGAAACTTCCCAAGTAGTTCTAAGGTTCGGCCTCTCCCACCTGAGATCTCTTGTCTGGTACCTGCCCTCTAGTTAAAACCTTAGCATTGACTGTTTGGGACTTCCTAGGTTCTGTCTTAATGTTGATTTTCAAAATTCTGGTGTATTAGTTTGGCTATTGTTTCATTGTCCTCTCAATGAACTGTACAATAATCTGCAACTGAAAAAAAAATAGAAGCTCTTGTTTGCATTTATAGTTTGATAACTGAAATACACTTAGGTAATGTTTGCCTTAGGAATTTCAAGATGTATAAGATCACGTCTTGTGATTGAAAATGCCTATCTAAATCAAAATTAAACACTGTATTCCAATCTCTTACTTCCAATATTCATTCTTTAGAAGTCTTATTTTTCATAATTATATCACCCCCAAAAAGACGCTGTGGTTTCAAGATCATAGCACATATTACATTTTGTAATTAATTTACTCAAAATGGAAAAATTAAAGTTGTAATGTGGAAAAAATATTAATCAACATCACTTTCCATCCATGACCAGTTTTGCTGGAAACTACAATTCCAATTAAGCTACTTGGACACATGAAGAAAGTCTAGTTTGAAAGTATCAACATTGAAGTAATGTGTTTGTTACCTTACAAGGAGAAGTCACAAATTGAAAGTTATTTCCAGGACTGGTAGGATGGGGAAAGTGCCATCAAGGATGTAGTGATTTCCAGGTCTTCTCCACTGCCATATTCCAAGTTAAGAACTTTGTCCAGGGCACAAATTAAATCAAAGCACCAATTCCCTAGAAAATATCCCCCTTTAGGTATTTTTCTTCTCCTTTCCAAGAAAATTTTCTACGGTATTATTCCAGCAGACTACTCACACACATGGTTGCTAAACAGAAAGCAATGAGGAGGTGGGAGGTGGGAAGGAGCAGGGCCTACACCTCATGCATCACATTTCCCAGGAAAGCCAGTCACTCCCTAGGCGCTGGCACCCCTAAGCTCAAGCTGTCAGTTATCCAGGAAATATTGTCCACGCCCGCACTGAACCTTGGTAACCAACAGATTTCAGATATGCCAAGACTCTACCCTCCTCCCGTGATTTGCATAGCGTCCACTTCTTTGTTTCTAAATTATTCTTAACTGCAAATTACATAAGAGCTTGAAGGTTACTCTGACCATCTGTACTTGGATTTGAGATTCTCAGGTATATCTTCTTGGGAAGAAGCTGGTATAGCTTGCCTATACTTATGATTTAGGAATATGAAACTGAGGAAAATATTTGTAGAACTACATAAAATGAGTCTCCAGGAAACTGAGTATCAGGAGATATATAGAGAGTGTCTGGAAGCTCAGTGAAAGCTGCAAACTCAAGTCTCAAAGTTGTCAAAATATACAGCAATTATATTTTAGCCCCTTGTATTTTTAACACTTAGATAATATGTTTTTATTATATCAAATATAATATTTATACTAGATATAAATGTCAGTTATATTTTCAACACTTAGGAGATGCATACTGAGGTATTTCATGACTGGAAATGGCATTTTTAATTTTCTTTAAAATAAATTAGTCTCATAGGACCCTTAGATAAAATAAGAATCAACATTTATTAAATACCTTGGAATCTGAGGATGGATGCTGAGTGCACTTAGAGCTTATTCTATCTTTGGATATTTGACACATTTTCATAATGAGAAACAACCTAAGATTCTGTATTATTATGGATTACAAAAGAATAGTATATATATCCTGATAAAATAAAAAGTTAGAAATAGGGTTGAGTTGCTGGTTTCAGCGGTTAAGAAGTTCTTGCCATATAAACAACGACCTAAACTTAGTTTACTAGACTCACAATAGAAGAACACAGAACTAACTACAAAAAAAATACCTATCTGAAATAACCCTTGTTGTGAAGGCAGAATCACCCCAGCACTCCACAATACACTTGCACGCACACACACACGCACGCACACATCCATGCGCTTTACAATCTCATCCACTTTAGAATAATAACAAAGTAAAAAGAAATACATTTAAAAAGAGAGTCACACAGGGAGGAGCTAGAAGTCACTCAGAGGTTAAAAATACTTATCATTCCAGCAGAGGACCCCCAGTTTTGGTTTCTAGCATTATAGACAGGCCTCAATCCAGTTCCAAGAGGACCCAATGCCACGGGCCTCCTCAGATACCACACTCACTTTGCACTGACCCCCTCTCCCCAACACACAACACACATGATAAAAATAAACACAAGTTTTACTCTGGACAAATGACTTCTGTAACTAAAATACACACTGTATTATTTGACAAATATAAGCACACAGAGAAATTACCTAGCTGTTTCTAGTTGCATCAGGAAGGGAACATCAGAACTATAGGAAAGTAACTATCTACTCAAAAATAATGACATTAAAAACAATATGGTAACACCATGCCAGTGGAAATATGAACAAATAAGATCTCTCTAGGTTTCTGGTAGAGAAGGTGACTTCAAGCGAGTTTGCAGGAAGAGGTTTCCACAGGTTCTTTCTGAAAAACAAAACACTTCGGAGAGTTCTCTGTGAAACCTTCGGTCGTATTTCTACTATATCATCCTAGAGAATAAGGGGCACCCATTCTATGCAGAACTCTGTACACATATTTCTGCCTTAGCATCATTTGGCCCCATAGCAGGAAACTGAGACTGGCCAGATTCCTCTCGAAGTGGGTGAATGATTGAGACAAACTACAGAATGATGCTCCCGATCACAAGAGGAATTAGTGGCTCCCGCGCACAGCAAGTCTCTTAAGCTTTTAGAAAAACACTGAGTGCAGGAACACTAAAAGGGGAAATATCCATATAATTCAGTTTACCACATTATGAAAGTTATCAAATCCAGAGAATACGTAAGTAAAGTGAGAGATGAGGGATGCATCAAATGTTTTACAAAAGAGCGATTAAGCTAACATAGATGTTTTGAAAGAGTTGCCACAAAAGAAGGACAAGGACTTGAGCCAAGTCAGAAAGCCACCATGTCGGGCCTGACACAAAATACTCAAGGGTCTTGTCCAGGGCAGAAGGAATAAAAGCATCCTGAAGCTCCACGTACCTTATTTCAGTTTAGAGAGACATTGCAGGATCTAAAGACGCGATAGGCGGAACAGGGCTGCTGAAAGCAGGAAACCCACGCAGCTGAGAGAGGATGCTCTGTTTACGTACACCACATAACACTTTGTACGAACTTACCGGGTAAGGCTGCGGAACCCTTGACAGTGTGCTGTCATCCAGCAAAGACAAATCAAGGTCAGACCTGTCGAGACCAGACTGAAAGTTGAAGTAGAGTAACATTCAATGGATGGGTGACTGACTGTCAAGAAAATCCACACCAATAAGAGGTGGGAATTTGTGAAATAAGAGAGGTTGATCACTTAAACTTGGAAACCAAACTGCTTAGCAAGTTTGCCAAAGGCCCATTCTGATGAAAGTCGATCCCACCCAAAACAAGTCTATAATGCTGAAGACACACACATTGGGTGACCCACCCTTTTAAGAAAGCCTTGACCTCTAAAGCCACCAGGGCAACCCCTAGGATCACTGAAGAGAATGGCAAGAGAGGCTGGACAGAAAGGCCCAGGCTAAAGAAACCACAGTGCAGGCATCAGTGCAAAAGACTGTGGTAGTCAAACTCACCTCCTTCCTGCTTCAAAGAAGCCAGCATCTACACCATGACACTAGCGTACAAGAAGAGAGAGAGAGGAGAGGAAAGGACTTTGTTGTCGCTGGCAACCCATTGGAGAGTCTTCGTAAAAAGGTCCTGTTCACCCCAGGATGTTCATCCCATTTAAAGACCCTCCGGCACTACTGTCCTCCTGCATAAGTACCCTGTGGCTCTCCTTCCTCCCTCGTGATTGTTAGCCCACTGGCCCACCAAGGAGGAGGACGAAGTTGGAAAGCGGAGTTCGGTCTGCTGTTAGAGCACGATGGAGATGGCCTCTCAGCCGCCTGAGACTACAGTGCACCAGCTCAAGCTTACATTCCAGATGAGGATCAAGAGATCCCATGGGGACCAAACCCTAATTTCCATTACATTTGGCTCAGTCCTGTCGCAATGACTTCATATGTGGTAATGGGTTCTCTCACAAAGGATTCTTAGTACACAAGTCGCCCGATTTCCCATATATGCAGCAGCGGAGGCCCGGAGGGGCACTGTCAGCGGAAACTGTGCCATCACACTAGGGCTAAGTCAGGCATCTGGAGACATTCCTCCCTGAGTTAAGGACAGGTAGAAAGCAGGAGGTCTCTTCCAGGCAGGGCGCCTCATGTTGCCGAGCTCTGCCCGAGCTTCCAGGTCATGAGTGCATACCCTGGCCTCCGGCCTATCAGAGGCTTCCCCACCATGGCCACGTCACCTGCTCCACTGATATTCTCATTCCGCGTGTGGCATAAGCAAGAACAATGTAGCTGGGCATTTGAAGTCGGGGATGATGCTACTGTGCCCAGCAGCGTCGTCATCACTTACGGGTGGGGGACAAAAGGCGGATCAGTGTGAAATTCAAGCTTTGGCTTCACTTACAAAGTGATGAAACTACCTGCCTAAGTATCATCCATCCTCGATTTGGGAAGTATATGAGAACAATTCGGTTTTTGAGCTTCGTTTAGACTGGCTGTCTGGGTCACAGCAATCTCATGTATATGCAGATGTTCAAAATCTAACAACTTATGAGATCTAAGCACTACTAATCTCACATCAGGAGGCATTTCAGATAAATAATGCTAAAGGGGCTGGAAGCAGTTCAAAAGCGTTTAAAGTGAGATATTTTGAAGTATAATGTTCATCATGCAGGTATGAAAGAATGCATTAAGGTATATTTTATTCTTGACAATACGTACATCTTTTAAAATTATCAATGTGAAGGTACAATAATGACGAATGGCTCCTAAAAAGGCACACCCAGCTTCACACGTCTGACCATTTGCTACATTTCACGACCCCCTCTCCCTGGAAGCAGCAGCATTACATATAAACCTGCCAGGCCTGCCCGTCATTAAAATCAAGAGTAAAATGTGAGCCATACACAATGAACCGATAACATGGTTTTGACACTGAATACTTTTGAGAATTAAAAGAAATATGTCCCAGCATAGATTGAATCGCCTCATTTTTACCCATAAGCAGACTGGATCACTACTTGTGAGAACACCTTCAATAAAGAGTCAGTCACTCCAAGATGAATTAGAATGACAAACCATTTCAGGACTTTTTACTAAGTGAATTCTAACCTAGACTTCTTCCCAGTCGACCTAACTGTATAGAAATCTTTCCTAGGAAGAAGCCAGTTTTATTACTATACAAAAGAAGGTACAAAGTAGTCTTACCTTGCAAAGCTTGAATGTAAGATTATTCAGTCAACTCCCCTTGTTTCCTGCCAACTGAAGAATTATTATTTTCATTGTTTGGGTTCAGAGGAGGAGAGTATACCTTTAGGAAACTGATACTGTGTATTGAGTCCCTAGAGTAGCTTGAACTGTCATCCTCACTTCAGCAGAAACCTTAACCAGTTACACACAAGTGACTTGCCACAGCTGCATAGCTGTTAAAGTAACACAACAAAACCTTTAATCATAAAACTTAATCACAATTTTGTTTCCCTAGGCCCATTTCCCATAATTCACAAGAAAATTTTAAGTTTTGACATGTTCAGCTCAGATTATTAAGTAAATTGAAAATGGGATCTTTGAGGGTTTGATTTGTTTCTTTTCTTTTTAGGCTTACCGAGACTAGGGTTCCTCGTGTGTAGCAAGTACTAGCTGTCCTCGGGCTAGCTCTTGTGGAACCAGGGCTGGCCTCGAACTCCACAGAGATCCGCCTGCCTCTGCCTCCCGAGTGCTGGGATTAAAAGGCGTGCCACACCACCACACGCCCACACTGAAAATAGGGATCTTCAATAAAAGAAACATGTGAGCAGTGGCAGAGGAAGCAAGGCTGTAGACAGAGAATTTAAATATAGAGCGGCAAGCTGAAAGGTTGCTGCAGATTTCTTTACTTCTGATTATTCAAGTGGAAGGGATGGGAGCCATGAATCTGCCAGCTGCATTTCCACAGAAGAATCCACGATCAGAGGACTTCTTCAAATCCCTCCCAGGCCCTGTGGAATGCCTCACGAGGCTTCTTTCCTTCCACACCTCAGAGTTTTCTTCTGGCTGTCTCTATGGAGTCGAGCATTTCAACTTTACCCAATGGCAGAGCCCCACACAGACCAAGCCACCCTAGCGCCATGATTCTCGGGTGTTTAAGATTTATTTTCCTGATTAGCACTGAAGTGTAGCACCACAAACCATCGTTCTGTGCTCAAGCATCTGTCTACATGAAACTACTACCTTGGCGTTGTGTCGAATCAGCTGAGTGGCTGACCATTGTGGGTTTACTCTCATTCTCTTACCTGCACTTCCTGGCTTTAGATGGAGTGCTGTGCTATCATTGCTAATGTCTCAAATCCCCTCTTCTCATTCTGATGACAAAACTGAGTGAGTATCACACTGAGACTGTTCCTCTCCCAATCAACCTTCGTGTTCCATTACTAAAATCATTCCTCATATTTGCTCAAGAAATACAGGACTCAGCAGTTATCCTAAATTCTGGCATTCTCTATTACCATTTGCATGAAGCTGCTTGGGTTAATTATTCTTAATTTGTTGACCGTCTGACATGTCACGCATGCATGGACTTTAAAGTGATTGACACCTGACACCTTGCACCTTTCACAGACCTGTGCCTGGCATCTGGTGAGTGTGTGTAGTAGAGGTGTGCGTGTCGCTGTGTGTGTAGAGAAAACTTGAACTTGTCCCAGAACTTCAGATAACAGAATTTACAGTCAAAACTTAACTTAAACCAGTTGAAGAAAAACACATTTTATAAACACACATTTCAAAGCGATTCCTAAATTAGTTACAAAATTTTATTGATGCAAACTTCCACAATATTTTGAAAATATCAGACAAGACAGGCGTCCATGTGAGTTAGCTCCGGCAAGAACACTTGTGCTCCTTTGCACTGCCCACAGTGACCTCTGGAAGCTCCGAGTCAGCTAGCGTATGCACAGTGTCTCTTTCTTTGCTGAAATGTTTTATAAATAACACGATATCCTTCTCCATTAACTTATCTCCCGTCTTGACCTCCCGAGAAAGGGTTGTGTGGGGTAATCTCCAGATGACTAATTTTGTCCTGTACTTTAGCCCAATGCAATAGAGGCAAAAGCTTCCAGAAACCACAAACTGAATTTAAATATGCATATATACATGTATGTATGTATGTATATATCAAGCCTTGTGATTGTAACAGACAAATGTCTCCTACATTTAAAAAATATTTCCTGTTCAATTTTTTAATAAAGCATTTAATGGAATGATTGACAATCATTATTAAGAATTAGATTTAAAATTAAAGTATGTATTTTAATTTTGATTTGTGATTAACTTTTTTTAAATTTTTTTATTTATTTTTTTTTCCATTAACTACAACTAGTGGGTGTTGGGTGATAGAACTATTCTTAGCTCTATTATGGGTGTGGGGTTCCTGCAGGCTCCTCAGGGTGATGGTTCCTCTGTAATGATTTTTAGGGAAAACAGCACCCAACAGATCCCCTACTACTGTCTATAAAGGCAGATAGTTATTACGTAGAGGAGGCACCAGTCAGGTGTCCCAGCATGGTGTCAGATCTAAAGGAGAAGGGACTGGGAATAAGGAGAGACCCTCCTCTCGAGTGGTGTGACAATTTACCTTTCCTGGGAAGAGAGAGGGTGCCTATGATGATTCATAGGTGAAAGTCAGGGACCAGGCCTTTTTCACTCCCCTTACCTGATCTAGGGTTCCCCAAGGCCCTGTCTTAGGTAGGGGATTATCCTATGCCATAAGTCGCCGTCCTTGGAGCTCCTCAAATAAAAGGCATCTAGCTTAGGATTAAATATGAAACAGATCACGAGGCAGCCTGTGCCGTAGGCCATGTGGAAAGGCACCCCTCAACTACCTGCTACCATGCACCATGTTGGGCCGGTTTCTACACAACCTCTGTGCAAGGTATGCTCTTTCAGGTTTGGATCCACACTAACTCCGTCATTGGGCCCCTCATTCTATCATTAATGAAAAGGCACTGTGCAAGGCTCACTCAAACAAAGATATAATGATATAATTTTGGCACCAATACCTTTGCTGAATCAGCTTTTATGTATGATCCACATCTCACTTATATGAGAGATCCCTGTAGCCTATGCATTATTATTTTCATAACTTGCAGATGCATGGACTAACAATGCTCAAGGATGCTGTTGGTTTCTTATTGCTCTTCACTCTTATACTCTCTGGTCTTTAGCTCTTTTGGGGCCCTACCACCTGCTCCCAATCCATGACACAAGGCTTCTTATTAGTGATAAATACCTGCCCTTGAGTGGTCCCCATTTCCGCACTACAGCTTTCTTAAGCTATCCTGTCTCCATTTGCATCTAGGTTTTTTTACTTTTCTCTATTCCTGTATATCTATCTTTCTTTCGTTCTTACTCTTTGTAAAGCTGGCTGGCTGGCTGGCTGGCTGGTCAGTTAGGTGCTTCAGCCTAGTGTCCTCCTTTCTCCCTCCTAACTTTATTCTCTCATCTGCCAGCCCGCTCTCTCCTTTCTCCAGCACTTGCTAGCCAGCCATTCCAGCTCTTTATTGGACCATGTCAGGTATTTTAGATCAAAGTAGCTCCAACCTACAGAGTTAAATAAATACAGCAGCATAAACAAAAAACTGCATCTATCTTCCATCATTAAACCAATGTTCTACAGCATAAACAAAGTAGCACACCCGTAACATATTATTCTACAACTGACAGGAAATGAAAATGCAATTTTCCAAGTTTCACAGACAGGAAATGAGTTAAGGGGCTTGCATTACCTCAATCACGGTCTTTAGCCACCATGCCTAGAATACACAGCTGCAAACTCCAGTAGTGGCATGAACTCACATCATCAGAGAAACTCCTTCCTAAAATGAGGAATCCTCAATACAAAAGCAAAAATCTCAACAGATGGTCTTCGTCAAACATCAAAACTCCTGCTTAGCTTCAGGGAGCAATCGATAGGATAAAGGAACATTCTACTGAAGAGAATACCAGTCAATCAACTATTCTTAAGGTTACATAATTCAAAATGCATAAAGACACAAATCAACAGCAAAAAAATCCTGTTTAATAATGAGCCAAATGAACTAAATGAGATATTTCTCTCAAAAGGAAAGCATAGAAAAAACCAGCATTCATGTCAAAGTCCCCGACACCCACTAGTCCTCAGGGAAAGTACAGTGTATTCCTTACACCCATAAAATAGCTTTTATACTTAAAGTTTACTAAATGCAAACCTCAGGAGGCTGGAAATTGTACTGGGTGTACCAGCCCCTCTGAGGACTTGTTTCACCCAGCCTCCTGAGGTGCCTGAAACAGCACAAGGCTCGTCCCATTCTTCCAATTCCCCCCCCAAACTAAGACCCTCTTGGCCTTGAAGACACACTCACGCTTTAGTTACAATGTGTCAGGAAATCAATACAGTAATTAAAATCAGAAAATTTCCCCTGATGGTTTCCCAGGGCTTCTGCAGGCTGCTGGGTGAGAAAGAGGTATCTGCTTGACCTTACCCACAGTGGTGTTGCAACCTACAATGCCAACCTGCTAGCAGTATATGCTCACCAATGCAAGAGTGACTTACCTAAGTGGCAAGGCCTAGCCAACCTTACATTCTGACTAGATTTGAGATCTGCTCCACAAGGAGGGATTTAGTCCTGATTAAACCCATCAAAATCCTGGTGGCTCAGGAGATCTTAGGGAAACAATGTTATTTCAATAACTAAAGTGTCACTTGTATACCTCCCTGCCTTCTGCTTATTTTATTTATGCCCATAGACAAACTGGTGGTCCCAACTCCACGGCTTCAAAGACAATCCTGAAACGAAAAACTTGAGAGAATCACCAAAAACAAAACAAATAAAAACTACCAGCCAAACAATAACCTTATGTGCCACAGGTATGAAATTATCAAAAGAACAAAACTCATTAAATGTTTTTAAAGGGAAAAAAATGGAAACTTTACTCAAACATCAAGGCAGGAGGTAGGTTTCACAGAGACCTGTAAGGAGAAATCTAGTCATGATATGGTACACTTATAGGATATAAATCAATATAGCCATTGTGAAAAAAATGTTCAAAGATTATGTATGCCTATTTATAGTGTCATAATTCCTAATAATCCAATTATTACACTGTGGAGTTCAATAAGCACCTATAGATTATGGATGGAGGAAAGTAGCGCATGTACACACACAATGGAATGCTCAGATTTAAAATAAGAAGGTCCCATTAAGTGGCAACACTTTCCACAGATAAACTTGGGCATCATATTAAGCTGAATTATTCAAGACACAGAAAGACAAAAATTATAGTTGCTGTTATTAAATATGAAAACTTAAAAACTTCGAATTTATGCAGGAGCAAGTAGAAGGGCAGTTGTGAGGGACTGACATGGAAAATGTTGACTAAAGAATACAACTTACTGATCAATTTAGAAAATGTAGGTTTTGAGATCTATTGTACAGCACATAGTGACCGTAGCTATTTATAATATATGTATCATCATCTTATACAAGTAGTATAGTACTATTTAAATCTACAAAGATATCTCAAATGTTTTAATCACACAAAATACAGTGGCCATTGGGGAGACAGATAAACTAATTAGTTGGATCCAATTATCTACACTCTATAGACCTATATCAAACATCACATTATAAACTATAAACATATGCTTTTTCCATTAGCCAACAAAACAACTAATTAAGCACTTCACTAAATATGACAAGGAGACTTCAAAAGATTTCAATTGGCTTACACATTCCTTATTCTTATTACTGAGTCTTATGCCAATCAAGACAGTACACAATTTCAAGAAGTAGAGATAACCTCTATCTAATTAATTACAAATCCCCACGTCTAAGTCATTTTCTCAAACGAAAGCCACCTTGTTTCCTATCAGTTTCAAAAGTGAGGTAATCCTTACAGGACCACCGTGCAAGAATTCCATCTACCACAAATTACTATTCCCTGATCAAAGAAAGTTGCACATTTGTATGTACTGCTTATCTGGAAAAAAGAAAGTATTCATTTTATCAACCATATATTTATAATTTTCTTTCATTGTCTCGTGATTAAAAAGAATGTGTTGTTTTACTACTATTACATCACTGCAGTTCTCGCTGACCAAGTATATTTTCAGTTGTGTATAGGTTAGATAGCGGCAGCTGGTATAATCCAACCTCCAGCACTCCAATTTTCAAAATTTATGATATTTATTCAACAGAGATGGTACTGTGCTCACTCTTTCACCTCTCTTCTCTTCTCTCTGTCACCCTCTCCCATTAGTCTTTATTCCCTAGAGAAGAGTTTTGGTTTTATTTTCATCATCACACATAGATACATGATTTTGTAACATGTCTACTAAAAATCTAAGGACCACACAGCAGGAGAAAATGTTATTTTAATTGCTCAAACTGGCTTCATCATAATAAGCCCCTCTGTTACTATTGCATCTTCCTGGAAACTTATTCATTTCCCCTATCTTAAGGTTGACAAAAGTGGTCGACTTTGTGTCTACAGTTTATTTCCTTGCCCTTGCTCTGTTGTCGGATGCCAGGCTCTGGTTTCCAAATTCCACAGGCTGCTTTGAGCAATAGTTACTAGCTGATACAAGCGAATGTCAAGGGTAGGCACCTCTCTGGGACACCGATGGCATCAACTCCAGTCTCAGGGCTGAGTTCCTGTGGCTGGTGTTACTGGTAAGCAGCGAATCTAGAGGAACCTCTCTAGGACACAGTGATAACTCCCAGTCTAGGGTGGTTCCACTGTTGGCTGTATTTGACAGGCGAGCGGCCAGAGTAGGGTACCATTGCCTCTCTGGAGGTTGCAGAGTGGCATCAACAGTCTCAGGGCTGGTTCCACTGCTTAGCTGTGTTTTCTGGCGATGCAGTGATGTCGGGAGTAGGCCTCTCTGGGACACCGCTTGGTCAGCTCCAGCCTCAGGGCTGCCACAGGAACTTTATCGGTCTGGAACGGCCTTGGCTAGGGATCCCTGTAGGTCTCTTTCTTCATGGGTGAACTAACAATTTAATCCCAATAGTATAAGCAACCAGCTTATTAAGACAAAGTTCCAATTGAGCCCACTGGTTTTGAGCTCAAATCCAGCCACTCCAGTGCAGTCCCATTCCATGAGTCTAATAGAAACAGAGCCCTAATGGTACCAGGAGCATGCTCTGCAGAGGGAAGCCTCAAGAGCTGAAAAGCAAGAAGAAAGGAGGTACCTGCCATCCCCTTCCAGGGCATAGGAGGAGCTCCTCTTTCAAATATCCTACCACCCCCTGCTGCACCATTCTAGGGACCCGCCTCAAAGACTCGGACCTTTGGAGAACTGATCTCAGAAGTCCAGCCACTGGGGTATTCACGAGACCTAGTTGATTTCTCTCACTAAGGGCATTGGTGCGTTCTCCTCGTATTAGTAGAAGAGGAAGGAAAGCTTAGCAAGCACCACCTGCACCCTGCTTCTGCTCAGAGTTAAAAGCATGAATCCCTCCTGTGGACCAGTTGTGATCAGTTGCCGCTAACTCCGCTGCTTCCCAACTACACTATCCTACCTGTGAAGTCTTGATTTTTTTAAGGGTGTCAACCCTTCATCTATGTAACTTTTTAAGGAGTCACACCCAGCTTCCTGCCTGCTATTTCTACTGAACCCTATTGAATTTTTGTGTGTGTGCTAACTGATAAGGGCTCAAAGGCAAACCTCCTCTTGTGTGTAAATGTAATTTGAAGTTTAGGGGGTAATTTTGTAAAATGAGAAAAAATGCTCTATTTATTTTCCCTCAGTATGATTTGTGTTTGTGCTTCTGCATACCTGAGTGAGTGTTCATGTGTGTCTAATGTATCACATGTGTGTCCAGTGATTTACTATAATTACATCAGCAGGGGACGGAGAGGTTGGTGCTGGTGGCTTCCTTCCATCCCTCTCCATTTATTGTCACTAGGCACTAGAGCTCTGATTTTCCAGTGCACCCAGGATTCTATTTCCCGAGGCTGTAGTTAGGGACACAGGACCCACACATATCGTTAATGCCTTAGCTGCCTGAAGATCCACACACCCTGGTTGCTCATGTTTGTGCAGCTGAGACTTTACACCTTGATGCACCTCAATCCCCAAAGTCATTCCCATTTATCTAACAGAGATGGCCACATAATTTTATGCCTAAAGTCCTTCTAAAAGTATGATGAGAGGAATTTGTAGAAACAGGTCTGGATAAACCTTGAGAAAATTCTATAATCACTGCAGAAGTATTGCATATCCCAGAATGTATCCTTTCCTCTTCTGCTTGCAGCCTTGTACAGCCTCGTTAGAGTCTGTATAACAGAGGGAGACTTTATCCATCAAATCGTTTTAGCTTTAATGTTAGGATCAGTAATAAAATGAGCGTTATCTCACTACAATAGAAATAAAGACATAGCAAAGACTGTTTACCTGCATATAAAAGATCATCCATTATTATATGATGTTCCATTAACATAAAAATGTATGTAGACATTTTAAAACATAAAGGTCATTTTAAGTTAATTACTTTTTTTCACCATGTTAACTCATTATTCACAGAAGAATCCTATATCGCTTTACTTGCAGTTGAGGACATGCTTTTATGTAGAATTAATGAGTCTTAATTCAATTTATACAAATATCCCATTACTGGAGACCAGTTACTGGATTGTATTTTGCCAAACAACTTGGCATTTATGTAATACTTGAGAACTAGCTCTTAAAGTACTGCTCCGAGACGGCCTGTCCAGAATACATGTGCTGCTCTACAAGAACAGAACTCCCTTTGGGCGTGGTGGAGGCGGAAGAGTGTGCAATGCTGGGTAAACGCTGCAGAGAGCATGCAGCGAGGCCCATCCGCATGTAATATTCATGTGTAAACTCTGCAGAGGCTACCAGCGAGCCCACACATCAAGCGTATTTATGTATAAACTCTGCAGAGCATGCTTTGTGACCATACATCAGCATGTTCATGTGAAGTATATAGTAAGATAAAAGCTACTTTTCAACCTCTGAGTCTACTGCTTCTCTCATGGTGAAAATTCAAGATCTATCAGTCTTAACCTTTTTCTCATTTCAGCCGATCCTCCTATGTTTTTATTTTTTTAAGTCGTCTCACCCTACACACAAATAGTTTTCACGTTCTCAAATATCTTACTGTACGGACCCGGTACACAAAGACAAACACAGTCTCTCAGATAGTTGCTGCAGCTTGACTGTCTCCAAGAGAGAGCCCACACAGTTATTTGAGTAAAGTGATTTTAAGTTAGCCCTATCTTTTTGGGGTTTGATGGCTGAAGGCACCTGAGTATCATTCATAGCATGTGAGAAGGCTTCGGAGAGGCACACTTAATCTCGTTCATGAGTGATATCGTTAAGAGACAGAATGGATTTCTTTCCTCGTGCTTTAAAAGCTACTAAGGAGTGCGTTTTGTATTTTATTGAGACATGAATACCTCCCCTCTTCCCCCATTTTTCCAAGACATAGTTTCTCTATAACTTTGGAGCCTATCCTGGAACTTCCTCTGTAGACCTAGGCTGGCTCCAGAACTCTGAGATCCACCTCCCTCTGCCTCCTGGAGTGCTCGGATTAAGGTGTGCGCCACCACTGCCCGGCTGCTAGCACCAGATACTTTTGCCACTAAATACACCCCTCCCTCACAATATTTTTGATTTAGTCATTGAAAAGAAAGTGAGAATGTTTTCCATTTTTCTATTTTAAGATTTTTAGTCTTTAAAAACCATAGCAAATATACTTTTGAAAGGTACAGAAAAATTACTGAAGTCCTAGAACAGTGGTTTCTCAACCCTTGTAGAGTCATGTAACCCCTTTAGGAGTTAAGACCACCCTTTCACAGAAGTCATACGTATCCAGATATCCTGCATAGCAGATATTTGCATTACAATTCATAAAGTAGTAAAAATACATTTATGAAATTGGCAATACAGGAAATCATTTTTGGCTAGGGTCACCACATCCCTGGGAACTGCTTTGAGGTCGAAGCGTTAGGGGGCTGAGAACACTGCTCGAGAAGAGAATAGTTTTGTTCTTATTTAGAGACAGTTCTTCCTGCATAGGATCAAACTGGGCCCTCTCAGAGGTGGAGTGACAGTTCTGTGGCTTAGGCAGTCTGGCAGGCTCACTGGCAGTGGGACCAGGATTTGTCCCCCTGTGTAGACTGGCTTTTTAAGGCCCATTCTCTATGGAGGATATGAGGGTGGGTGTCTTGGTCCTGCCTCAGCCTGAGATCAGCCAGTCTTTGTAGACTCCCATTAGGAAGCTTCACCCTTTCTGGGAGTCATGGATGAGGGTTGGCTGGCACATGGGTTGGGAGTGGATGATGGGAGGACCAGGAGGAGGAAGAGAGAGGAGAGGGAGGGAACTCTGGGTTGATATGTAAAATGAAAGAGTTTTAAATAAAAAAACATTTTAAAAGAAGAAGAACAGTTCTGAATCTACAAGCTAAAACATCCCTTCCAGATCTGTGGTGCAGTCAGCAATATGCCTATAGACCTGATGCCTCCGCTCTCACGCTCACCATGAGACTACTGGCTCCAGCTGCAGGGTCTGAGGACAGAAACCTGTGGGCAACCACCTGGATTTGAAAATTCTGGGTTATTGGGCCTGTATTTTGAGAAATAAAACTTTATAAAATATATAAAGACAGGAGCTTCTAGATGTTTTAAACAAGCCTTAAGAAAGACTGGCTTACTTTCTTTTGTTTCGAAGAGGACCCTGACACATAAACAGTTAT